>JADRCH010013560.1:0-75934 GCA_019843965.1 Rhynchomys soricoides
GGCATTCGTACTATCTCCCTCACCAGCCACCGGGCTCCGCCCCAGGGCCACAGCACCCACAGGGAGAAAAGACTGCTTAATGTGAAGTAGGCTAGAGAGTCATAGGGGAAAGCTGAGGAAAAACCACTCCAAACTAGCTGGACTCCACATGGTAGTCCAAGATGACCCGTAGCTGTCCTCTGTATATCTGCAAATGGCTTCTCCATGTCATGAACCTTATAAATCTCCCTGACTCTATTGTGCACTTATGCCTCAATCCATCTGAAAACTTGGTGCAAGCCACTGACTGAGAGGTGGAGGCAGGAGGATTAGACATGAATAGCAAGTTTCAGCTCCATAGCGAGCTATAGGCTAAGCTGTGTTAAACTTCCTTCCAACTCTGTACTCTGTTCTGAATTCCTTCTGATGTTGAAGAGCCCCTCTGGGACTAACAGTCTCAGTTTGGTCTCTCATTGAGAGTCCTCAGCCTTTATCGCTAGTGACAAAGGGAACTATCCATACCGCTTCACACCAGGCACCAGCTGTCTAGTCTTCACCACCTCACCCAAACTGCCACTTCTAAGGTAAGGAGTGCTAAGTCCTCCAGTTTCTCCCGCAACCTCCCTCAAGACAGGATACAAAGTTTCTCTGGGTAGCCCTGGCTGTCCTGGAACGCACTCTGTAGATCATGCTGACCAATCCTTTCTTTCTTTCTTTCTTTTCTTTTTTTTTTTTTTTGAGACAGGGTTTCTCTGTATAGCCCTGGCTATCCTGGAACTCACTCTGTAGACCAGGCTGGCCTCGAATTCAGAAGTCCACTGGGATTAAAGACGCGCGCCACCAATGCCCGGCTTGGCCAATCCTTTCTTTGCTTCCTTTTTCCCACCTTGGAGTCATAGTCTTTCCCCTGGCTCACAGAGCACCGCCCTCTCCTAGCACCGCCCTCTCCTAGCACCGCCCTCTCCTAGCACCGCCCTCTCTTAGCACCGCCCTCTCCTAGCACCGCCCTCTCCTAGCACTGCCCTCTTATTTTTCTTCCCACTTCTTTGGCCCATCTCTTCTCAGTCTCATGTCTGGTTTCTTCCACTTCCCACCGTCCTCACACCCTAGGCCCAGGGCCGGGTAGGAGAGCCCTGTTGTTATTGATGACTTCCTGGCTCTCCGGGTTTGTGTCTTGACACTTAACATCAGTGGAGTTGGCATTTGCAAGCACTCCATCTGGTTTCCTTCACCTAGGGGGATTTTATTTTTAGCATGATATATCTAAGACCTTATTTATTATTTCATGGTCAGTTTTTTCCCCCTTCTTTTTCCTCAGCAGGGTTACATTGTATCCATTTGACTCTTCCTTGGTTGCTGCGCACTCATTTCCATTATGTGGCTACTGTTAAGATGTGGGATGTGTTTTGTTTGCCTGTTTTGAAACAGGGTCACACTATGTACCACTGGCTGTCCTAGAACTTACTAATGTAGACCAGGCTGGCCTTGAACCCACAGAGATCCATCTGCTTTTGCCTCCCAAGTGCTGGGACTAAAGGAGTTTGTTACCATGACTGGCATATTTTCTTCCTGACATGGGTCTTCCTAGATAGACACCAGGCTGGCCTAAAACTTACTGTGTAGCCCTAGGCTCTCCTTGCACTTGCAAGCTTCTTGACGCTGGGTTTAGAGGCATGTGCCACTACATTTGGCCAGACTTGTTTTAATTATGAAATATTCCAAATGTAGAAAAAATAAAAAAGAATAGCAAACACTGTTCTAAAAACATTTATTGTATTTTAGATTTACTTATTTTAACTTTTATGTTTATGATTGTACTGCCTGCATGTGTGTGTGTGGGGGGGTGTTGCCCACAGAGATCAGAAGAGAGCACTGGATTTCCTGTCACTGGAATTACGGATGGCTGTGAACCACCATGTGATGTGGATGCTGGGAACCTAGCCTGAGTCCTCTAAAAGAGCAGCAAGTGATTTTTCTCTCCAGGACCTGATGTACTTTATGATTATGAATGCATGTCTGTGCACCATGTACATGCAGTGCCCATGGATGCCAGAAAGGGTATGGAATCCCCTGGAACTGGAATTCTAGACAGTTGTGAGCTGCCTTGTGGGTACTGGAAACTGGATCTGGGCCCTCTGCAACAGCGAGTGCTAGTCTAGTAACTGTGAGCCATCTCTCCAGACCCCAAATAGCAAACATTGATATAGCATTTTCTATAGGCTGGGCAGTTTCTAAATGTGTTACATACTGTGGTTGCCTCGTCTGTTTGAGACTCAGAATAGCCCACGCGCTCTCTCTCTCCCCCTCTCTCCCTCTCCCTTTCCCTTTCCCTCTTCCTCTCTTTCTTGGTTTTTCTGAGACAAGATCTCTCTGTATAGCCCCGGCTGTCCTGGAACTCACTCTGTAGACCAGGCTGGCCTCCAACTCATAGAGATCCTCCTGCCTCTGCCTCTTGAGTGTTGGAATTAAAGGTATATACCACTACCACCACCTAGCATATTCTCTCTACGAAAGAAAATTTTATTTTTAGTACAATGCAAGGATAATAATCAGTCCCAAGTAGTATTTGCATGTGTGTAGTGTGTACGTGTGTGTGGTGTGTGTGTGGTGTGTGCATATGTGTGGTGTGTACGTGTGTGTAGTGTGTAAACTTGTGGGAGATGTCTCTAGGAGTTGTTTTTCTTCTTCTGCCATCAGGCCACCATCTTGGCAGCATCCTTGAGCTATCTTGTCAGCCCTTAGAAGGTCATTTAAAAAAATGCTTTCTCTCTTCCATAACAAAATTATTGTGAGAAGTACTCTTGGATTGCCTGGTGTAGTGTTGTACATTCAGCATTCAGGGATGATGCAGGAGGATCATGAGTTTGGAGTCAAGATGTCTTTGTTATAGGCTAGTAGATGGCTCAGTGGTTAAGAGCACTGGCTGTTCTTCCAAAGGTCCTGAGTTTAATTCTCAGCAACCACATTGGTGGCTCACAACCATCTATAAAGGGATCTGATGCTGTCTTCTGGCATGCAGTTGTACATGCAGATAGAGCACTCGTGTGTGTGTGTGTGTGTGTGTGTGTGTGTGTGTGTGTGTGTTTTCTGTCATGATTCTTCTTAGCATAAATAGACTATATTTGGTTTTGCATCTGTTTCTTTAAAATTAAGTGGCTAGGGCTCAGTTGGTAAAGTGCTTGCCATGTGCCTTGGATACTATTCTATTGCTATGAAGGGGTACCATGACCAAAGGCAACTTACAAAATAAATAATTTATTTTGCCTTGCAGTTTCAGAGGGTTAGCCTATGATCATCATAGTGGGAAGCAGGGTGGCAGGCAGGCATGCTCTGGAGCAGTCCCTAAGAGCTTACATCTGATCTGAAAGATGGAGGCCGAAAAGGAGTGAGACTGGACATGGTGTGGGCTTTTGACACCTCAAAGACCATCATAGAGGTACACCCCCTCCAAGGCCACACCTTCTAATCCTTCCTAAACAATTCACTAAGTGGAAACCAAACATTCAAATATCTGAGCCTATGGGGGGCCATTCTCATTCAGACCACCACCTTACCATGCAAGCATGAGAATGTGCATTCTAACCCAGCTTTCATGTGAGTAGCAACGAATAATGGTTGTCTTGTGATGCCAGCACTAGGGAGATAGAGAGACAGGTAGAGGCATGTGCTTAGCACGCACCTGATAAAAAAATGAAAGAAAAATCTTAAACTGTTTTGTGTTGGTTGGTTTTTTTTTTTTTGGTTTTTCGAGACAGGGTTTCTCTGTGTAGTCTTGGCTGTCCTGGAACTCACTCTGTAGACCAGGCTGGCCTCGAACTCAGAAATCCGCCCGCCTCTGCCTCCCAAGTGCTGAGATTAAATCACCATCGGGCCAAAGTTGTTATTTTTTAAATTTATTTTTATGAGTATCATGCATGCCTGAGTGTATGTCTGTGCACCACATGCATGCATGTGCTCATGGACGCCAGAGGAAGGAGTCGGATGCCCTGGAGTTGGTCTTACAGGCTGTTGTGATCCACCAGGTAGGTGCTAGGAACCGAATTCCTCTGCAAGAGGAGCATGCAGTTTTAAGTTCTGAGTCGGCTTTCTAGCCTCTACGGGAATGGCTTCAGCGTTGCACTTTGTGAATATGCAGTGCAGTAACGGGTTCGTAAAGGCTTGAGATGTTGATAGTGGGGCTATCAGAGATCCAGCTCATTCCTGTACCTATCCTTTCTTCGCACTTGGATCTAGCGGGTCAATTTAACTAGTAAACCATGCCTTGTACCAAGGAATCTACTCACAGTGACAGGAACACAAACCGCCAGGCGAGGGGGCGTGGCACCTTCGCCTAGAGCGCACGCGTAGTTGTAAAAAGCCAGCCCTTGGGAGCCTAATTCAAAATTTCAATTTTAACTGTCAGTTTTCCGCCTCTGCTGATGAACTCCTGTACATTGTTACTAACCTCTGAGAGGCATCCATTCCTCTCAGGCTGTCTTTCTCTCAGCAAAACCATGATGATTCCTACTGGGATGCTTTCTAGTGCAGTCGGTCCTCAATAAGGTTTACCCTTTAAGAAGATGATGGAGAAAACCCTTTCGCCTCACGGCCGCTTCTTTTTACGCAGGCACAACCGTAGCTACCTATACTCTCGGGGGCGGAGCCGCATCTGGACCGGAAGGACCCCAGCGCCGCCGCCATTTTGGAACTCTCCCTGAGACTCGGCTCTGCTCCTGGGAGTTCTGTCAGCTGCTGGTGGGCTACTGAGTCGCCGGACAGGATGAGTGTGATAGACCATGTGCGAGACATGGCGGCCGCGGGGCTGCACTCCAACGTGCGGCTCCTCAGCAGCTTGCTGCTGACCATGAGTAATAACAACCCGTGAGTGGAGGCGAGGAGCGGCGGTCTGGGAGCCCGGGCTGAGGTGGTGGAGGACCGTGTGGTCCAGCTGAGGCTGCGCGGGCGGCGCCCCTTCCGGCCTCGGTGGCCTCAGAGGACTGGCTCCTTCCAGAACAGCACAGTCCTCTGGGTCCCAGAGACCCAGTCCACCTAGTGTCAGACGTAGAGGTTCCGCTCCGGCATAGGGAGGGGACCCCCACTTTCGAGACTGAGAGCTCCCTCAGCGGGCGTAGTGGCGCCTTTTTTTTTTTTTTTTCCTTTCTTTTAAGGACCTTTTGTAAAGCCGGACGCAGCCGCCGCGTAGTGACTGGTTTGGTTTGTTTACAAACAGGGTCTCCTATAGCCCCGACTAGCCTGCGACAGGCTGTGTAGTGGAGGAAGACCTTAAACTTCTTATCCTCCTGCCTACGCCCCCCAGAAGCTGGGGTCGCTGGTGGTTTGCCCCACCATGCTCCGTGTGTGGGTGGTGCTGGGATCGAACCCGGGATTTCATGCGTGCTAGGCAAACACTACCATCTGAGTGACATTTCAAGCCTGGTTTACTGAGTCTCAGATAAAACACGGGACAGTTGTAGCCTTGTGTGCTTGTTGGGTCTTTTTTAAAAATTCCCCATCTTTGCTCACTCTTCAACGTGGCTCCCCAAGTCAACCTATTCATTCCTTTCTCTGATTTCTCCTCATGCCCAAGATCTCAGCACAAGCTAGTTCTTCACTCCAGGCATTGGCACCTGTGGCTTCACTTTAGAACTGCTTCCTGGTTCAGTTCTCAGCTCAGAAGCCTCCTCTTAAACAGACCTCCTACCACCAGAACCTCCCCATTTTAATCTTACCCCTTCACTCTTGCCATCTGAGAGCAGTTTCCATGTGTGAGAAGCAGTATTGAACTTAATGAAAGTGCTAAGGAAATGTGTATATATCACAGGGAAGTCCAGTAGGTCGACCAGGATCACATTCTGGAGAACATAGAGGAGCTAGTGATTTTGAAATCTGGTTGTCTATGATTGGAGATAATTTCTACTGCAGCTCAGCACTGTCTAGTGCCTCCAAATAACATTACAATAGAGTCTTCTACTCTGTGCAGACATTTGCATTTGGCTTGGCTGAGGCTCATCTAATGAGACAGCCAAAGGGCTGTGAGGGGCCTGTAATTCAGTCACTATCCCCCCACTCCACTTTAGTAATGTGCTTTGGATCTTCTAGTCACATGCATCATTTGATCACCATCTTCTTAGTGTGACATGAGGGACACTGGTCTCTGTCAGTCTTCTGTGTTGATTCTGAGGCCTTTTTCCCTGGATCTGAGCGATTTGTTAAAGCAGACAATTTCCTATATTGGGGATTAATGCCCTAATCTTTACTCTTGGGTCTTGACAATGTTAGAGCATTGTTTGAATGCTCTAGAGCTTTCTAGCTAGGCTGAATTTGGCTAACCCATGCCTTTTCACATTAAGTTAGATTGGCAATTTCTTAGCTATAGGAAGCATTTAAGTTCTGACCTTTATCCTTTATATTTTTTATATTTGTTGGACAGACAGTGTATACACTGTTCAAAAACAAAGTAAGACTGACAACCTAGTTCAGTGGTAGAATTCTTACCTAGAATGTTTGAGACCATAGGTTTCATCTTTAATACTACTAGAATGGATCCAAAAAGGGCAAGTTGGCTAAACAAAGTGTATAAAGTTACACAGGAAACTTAAGGAGTGAAGGGTGTAGTTGGAGTTGTTTGTGACAGCTTTCCAGAGGCCAGAGTTGTAGCTCAGGTTGGAGAGCCTGCCTAGCATATACAAGACCCAGGCTTGGGTTTACGGCACGGCCAAGAGCAAAACAAATGCTTGGAACACTGAAAAATAAGCATATGATACCTAAGATACCGCTCTACGCGTTAAATGGTCAAATGTTTATACATTTGCCTAATAATGTCTCTGGAATGATACATGAAAAACATAATTGTTTTCCCTGGAGAAAGAAGGTGCTTGGGTAAGGTCCAAAACGGAGGAAGCGGTTCTCTGCTTGCCTCTGCTCTGCCGTTTGAAGGTTCTGCTGTTTTGTCTTTATTTTCCCACCTCACACAGTTTCACTCTGTAGCCCTGGCTGTCCTGGAACTCAGAGATCCACTTACCTCTGACTCCACAGTGTTGGAATTAAAGGGTGGTGAACCAGCACACTGGTCTTTGTTTTGCTTTTTGAGACAGGGTCTTGGTGAAGCACTTTGAACCCTTGATCCTCCTGCTCCTGCCTTCAAGTTCCGAGATTATAAACACGTATTATCACATTTGACTCTTTTTTATTTTTTGGTTTTTCGAGACAGGGTTTCTCTGTATAACCCTGGCTGTCCTGGAACTCACTCTGTAGACCAGGCTGGCCTCGAACTCAGAAATCCATCTGGGATTAAAGGCGTGTGCCACCACTGCCCCGCTCACATTTGACTTTTTTGAATGATTTTTGTTTTTGTTGTATGTACACAGATATCCAAGTACACATACAAAATAAAAATTTTTTTTTTAATAAGGTACTATAGATTACTATCTGCCAAGTGAAGTCCGATTAGGGAATAACTGCTAATAGACATGGAATTACTTTGGTTTTTATGTTTATGTGCCTGGTGCATTTGGAGACCAGAAGAGGGCATCAGATTCCTTGGAGGTCAGAGCTGGAGTTAGAAACAGTTGTAAGCTGCCTGATGTGTGTGCTTGGATTTAGATTCGGATCCTCTGCAAAACCCACATGCTCTTAACTGCTGAGCCCTCTAACCCCCTTTCTGAGAGAGGGTCATAGCCCAGGCTGATTTTGGACTGATAATATAGCCAAGGATAGCTCTTTGAATGCCTGGTCCTCCTGCCTCTGCTTCCATGTGCTAGGAGTGTATGACCATACCTGGCAGTGGTACCTAATTGTTTTTTTTTAAATTTCTCTCCCATTTTGTTTGTTTGAGACAGGGTGTCTGTAGCCCTAACTGTCCTGGAACTGGCTATGTAGACCAGGCTGGCCTTCAACCCAGAGACCTTCCTTCTTCTGCCTCCCGAATCTCAGTGAATTAAAGGACTACACCACCACATGTGGCTTTCCCTATGTTTAATATACTTGGGCCAGGCTTGATGACTCGCACCTTTAATCCCAGCCTCAGAAGGCAGAGGCACGTGGATCTCTGAGTTTGAGGCCAGCCTGGTCTACAGAGTGAGTAGACCCTGTCTCAAAACAAACAAACAGCCAAAACAAAATAATAACATGAAATAAGTACCTGTTTATAGAATTCCTTGTCTCAGTCTGTTCTTTACCTTTCAGAGAAAAATGTATAACGTCTCTTAATTTGGGAGGGAGTGGGACTGGAGGTATAAACACAAGAATAGTAACCAGGATTGCAGATGGAGCTACAGATAGAATGCTTACATAACATGCAGGACAAAAAATAAACCTGGCCTATAAGGACCAGTGCATCTTTTTGAGGGTAGAGGATGAAGTTCTGTGATAGCTAGCCTAGCCTTTGTGCTCCGTGTGAAGCACTAAAACAAAACAAAGGAAAGGGGAGTTTGAAACATGGGTTCCCTCACATCCACTTTAGACACCAGCGAATCCAGTTCTAGTGCTGGCACGTTTGCTTTTTGCATGTAAAATTAAAGGAGACTTTAGGGCTTGGAGAGATCGCTCCATAGTTAAGAGTATTTGCTGCTCTTGCAGAGGAGTTGAATTTCTAAGCATGCATGTCAAGTTCCGACCAGGGGATCCAACATTCTCTTCTGGGCAGCAGCATGCACATGTGCACATACGCATACATAGAAGTAATAGTAATGACTCTTTAAAAAGACTTATTTAGACTAATACTTTTTCATTCGGCCATTTTGGCTTTCCAATTCTGTTCTCATACTGGCTTTTTTTTCCCATTGGTATTTGAAGTTTTCAGGTGCCTGATTTTGTTGATTTTTTTCTAAAAAAAAGAATTCAGAGTGGTAAATTTTCTCCTTTCTAGAGTCTCTAGCTTTTTGGTAATAGTCAAGTTGTAATTGCTGTCCTTTGGCAATATTATCCATAGAATTTAATGTTAACCTGAGATAATAAAGGTGAATGTAAAACAGTGCTAAATTAAGAGGTCTTATTGAGTAGGCATAGCAGTCCATTCTGTGAGCCATCACTTCCAAGGCAGAGGCAGGAAGACTGCTATAAGTTCAAGGCTACTCAGACTGCAGAGTGAGTCGCTGTCTCAAAAAAGCCAGAAAAGGATGGAAGGGCTTAAAAATGGGAAGGAAAGCATGTTTTCTTCATCTGTTTATTTGATCTATAGGTAACATTAGCTTCTATATTAAGAAAACACAAATTGTACAAGACCAAAGTACAGTAAGATAGTGTTCTAATTATTTTGGCATATTTGAGTGGTATTGGGATGTTGTGCCTCTCATTAAGCCACTTACATTTAAGGAATATTGGCTCTTTTTGCAAGCTAACTTAATAGAAGGTTTTTGTGTTAGGCTTAGGTAAACACCAGGATATTCTTTCTAATTTTCAAAATAACCCACGTAGGATTTGCTTCCTTTATGTTCTAGTGAGCTGTTTTCCCCGTCTCAGAAGTACCAGCTTTTGGTGTATCATGCAGATTCTCTCTTTCACGATAAGGAGTACCGCAATGCTGTGAGTAAGTATACCATGGCTTTACAGCAGAAGAAAGCCTTAAGTAAAACTTCAAAAGTGCGACCTTCAACTGGAAATTCTGCATCTACTCCACAGAGCCAGGTGATTGAGAACAGACTCGTTCATTCATTCATTTATTCATTTATTTTGATTTTTGGGGGACAGGGTTTTTCTATGTACCCCTGGCTGTCTTGGATCTCACTCTGTAGACCAGGCTAGCCTCAAATTGAGAGATCTACCTGACTCTGCCTCCCGAGTGCTGGGACTAAAAGGGTGGGCTACCACTGCCTGACCTGTGTGTATGTGTATACATACATTTGTACGTATGTAAATACATACATTAGGAGACAGGGTTGAAGTACTTTATTCAGCAGTGAGCTGATTGGTTATAGAACCAAACAGTTCTGTATTCTTTGTTATTATCATGTGATACTCCATAGTGTACGCATGCTGCTTTTTGTTTATTTTTTATTAATGGACATTGGGTTGCTTCTTTCTGTCCATCATGACTAATACTGCTGTGATGTTTTGTGTTTTGTATCCTGGTTTTGGGTGAGCTTGTTCTCATTTTTTTTCTTTTTTCTTTTTGTTTTTTGACTGGCTTCAACCTCATAGAGATCCACCTGCTTCTGCCTCCTGAGTGCTGGGATTAAATGTGTGTGCCACCACTGTCAGGTTTATTCTCATTTCTTAATTGCATACCTAGGAGCAGAATTGCTCTAAGGTTATAAGATTATTATTTTTAGTATTCTGAAGAACTGTCACAGCGTTAAGATCATATTTCAAAAGGTGTTGTGTTATATCCTAGTGTCTTCCATCTGAAATTGAAGTGAAATACAAAATGGCTGAGTGTTACACAATGCTGAAACTAGACAAAGACGCCATTGCTATACTTGATGGGATCCCTTCAAGACAAAGAACTCCCAAAGTAAGTTCACTGTTCCTCTTCTCGATGTCTGTTGGCCCTGCCCCATCATCTCTATTCTCCATGTTTCAGGAAGTCTGAACTCTTAACTTTCCCCAGAGGAGTTAGGGTTCAGATGGGTGACACTTTACTTCATTAAGGAACCCTGAGAGTTCAGCCAGGTGTAGTGACACTCACCTGTAATCCCAGCACTTGGGAAGCAGGAGCAGGAAAACCAGGAGGTCAAGGCTATCTCAAAACAGACAAATAACAAAAGTGTTTGGTTAGGTCTTGTGGTACTAGTAGAGATCCAGCCCAGGGTCTCAGGCATGCTCGGCAACCACGCTGGCATTCAGCGGTAGCCCCAAGCCTGTCCTTTCATTAAGATTCACCTGGAGACATGGGCTCACTAACTCACTCAGGCTGTCCTTAAATTGTGTCTTCGTTAGGGTTTTATGGCTGTGAAGAGACACCATGGGAAAACATTCAATTGGGGTTGGATTGCAGTTTCAGAGGTTTACTTCATTTTATTGTGGTGGGAAGCATGGCAGTGCCCAGGCAAACATGGTGCCACAGAAGGAGCTGAGAGCTCTACACAGGCAGCAGAAGCACAGGCTGGGTGAAGCGTGAGCATAGGAGACCTCAAATCCAACCCCTCTGTGACACTTTCTCCATCAAAGCCACAGCTACTCCAACAAGGTCACACCTCCTAATAGTGCCACTCCCTATGGGCCAAGCATTCAGACACAGGAGACTATGGGGTCCATTCCTATTCAGACTACCACCCTGAATAACCCAGAATGCCTTGGGCTTTGATTCTTCCTACTCTAGCCCATCCAGTAATGGGATTCCACCACCAGGGTCAGCTATTTCTTAACCTTTCTCCTTCCTTCCTTCCTTCATTCCTTCCTGTCTTGTCTTTTTTTTTTTTAAAGAGACTTATTTTATTTGTGTTTGTGTGTGTTATGTGCATGTTAGTGCAGGTGCTTGCAGAGTTCAGAGACAGCAGATCCCTTGGAGCGTTAGTCATCTGATGGATGACTTGTGAGCCATTTGATATGGATGTTGGGAACTGAACCTAAGTCTTTGGGAAGAGCAGTTAGTGCTCTTAACCACTGAGTTATCTCTTTAGACCCTTAAAGATTTAGTTTTTAAATGAAAAAAACAAACAACAAAAAGCATTTTACCTGTATGAGTATTTTGCCTGCCTACATTCATATATATATATATATATGTATGTATGTATGCATGCATGCAACATGCCTGTGCCTGGTGCCCACAAAAATAATGAGGGCATTGGATGCTTAGAAACTGGAGTTACAGGTGGTTGTAAGCTGCTATGCTGGTGCTGGGAACCAAACCTGGGTCCTCTGCAAGAGCAGCTAGTGCTCTTAACCTCTGAACCATCTCTCCAGCCCTCTAGAGATTCCCCCCCCCCCCAACCCCCTCCAAAACAGGAATTATGTCTCATGTAGCCCTGGCTGTCCTGGAACTCATTGTGTAGATCAGCTTGGCCTCAAACTATCTACCTCTGCCTCCCAAGTACTGGGATTAAAGGTATGCATCATTATAGCTGGCTATATTTGTTTTTACTATTTTTAATTGTGTGTGGGGGGGGTGTACATATACCAGTAGAAGCTAGGGGTGTCAGATACCCCTAGATGTGTAGTTAAAGGCAGTTGTGAGCCACCTGATGTGGGTGCTAGAATCTGAACTCAGGTCCTCTGGAAGAACAGCACATGCTCTTAATCCTGGAGGGGTGAACCGCCATGTGAGTGCTGGGAAACAGTCTTGGGTCCTTTGTAAGAGCAGCAAGAACGCTCAGCACTGAGCAGTCTCTCTAACCCCCAGCGTTGGGGTTTCTGAGTCTCAGTTCTCAGTACACAGCCCAAGTTAGCCTTGAACTTGTAGTGACATCCTGAGCCTGCCTCCCCAGTGGTAGGATTATAGACATGTTCCACCATACCTGGCATACAAATAAGTTTTTTTAAAGAATGATTTCTTGCCGGGTGGTGGTAGCTCATGCCTTTAGTCCCAGCACCCAGGAGACAGAAGCGTGCAGATCTTCATGAGTTGGAGGCTAGCATGGTCTACAGACAAGTTCAGGCTTTTACAGCCTGGTCTATAGAGATAGTTCCAGTACAGCCAGAGCTACAAAAAGAAACTAGTCTTGAAAAATGAAACAAAACAAAACCAACAACAACAAGAAGTTATTGTAGATGTCTTATCTCACTGGATTTAAATAGTGTAGTTACTATTTGAGTCATTGTTACATTTGGAGGTCATTTTGAGTTTGATTTTTGTCTCAGTTTGGTGAGTAGACAGTTCTAGTGAGTCAGAGTTGAAGAGTTAGGCCAAATTCCAGCTCCTGGTCTGTCGGCTATGTCATGTGTTCTAAGCTGAGTGTTGTGGCTCAGGCCACACTGTTGCATGGCTCATTCCCAGCACTTTGGAAGCTAGGCTGAAGGATTGCTCTAAGTTTGAGGCTAGCCTGATCTACATAGTGAGTTCCAGGCCAGGCTGAGCTAATAAGAAACAGCCAGATGATGTAGTGGTATATGCCTGTATCTTGCACTTGGGAGGTAGAAGCAAGAAGGTCAGCAATTCAAGGTCATCCTCAGGTATGCAGTGAGTTTGAGGCCAGCTTGAGCTGCACAAGATCTTGTCTCATGAAACTAAAAACAAAAGAGGGACTTGAGAGATGTCTCAGGAGTTAAAAGTGTTTGCTCTTCTTCTGGGGCCAGAGTTTGGATCCCAGCACCCACATCAACAGCTCACACCCACCGGTAACTCCAGCTCCCGGGGGGCCTCCACCTCTGCTGGCCTCCATAGGCATCCACACGCACCCCCCACACACAAATGGGCACGCACACAAATGTGTGCACACACACATATTTATGCACATAAACAAAAATAAAAGATTTTTTTTTTCACTTTCTTATGCAATAGTATTGACACTAGCTTGGGCTGAAAAGGAGCACACACAACTCTTTCAGAAGACCTGAGTTTAGTTCCCAGCACTCAGGTCAGATGTTTCACAACCAACTGTGACTCTTAACTCCAGGGTGACTAATCAATGGGCACTTACACTCACACACACACACACACACACACAGCACATAAACACTATTAAAAATAGTAAATCTTGGCAGGTGGTAGTGGTGCATGCCTTTCATCCTGACACTTGGGAGGCAGGGCAGATGGATCTCAAGGCTAGCCTGGTCTATAGAGCAAGTTCTATGACAGCTGAGGCTACCCAGAGAAGATCCTGTCTGGGAAAAAAAATCTTTGCCAGTTGCGGTGACACATGCCATTAATCCTAGCTTTTAGGATGCAGAGGCAGGTGGATCTTTATGAGGTCCAGGCTAGCCTGGTCTACACACTGAGACCCTGTCTCAAAAACAAATCAAAGAAATCCTTAAAATATAGCTGCTTAGTACATTGGGACCATTCATCTTAAAAAATTCAAGGTCTCTAAAATTCTGGAACATTTCTCAAGTCCATGTTAACCCCAGAGGCAGCATCTTTGACTCGGCTATTAGGGGTTTTGGGAGGATAACATGGCTAAGAGCAACAAGGATAATAGTGCTTTGTTTGAGGAGCCAGTCTTTGTTTGCACAAGGCTGTGGGTTGTTTCTAATAGAAAGCAGAATAGTAGTTGGAAATCAAAATCAAAGCTTGCTCATGATGAAGTACTTCTTTTGCTTTACTGTCCTCTGTTTTATGTGTGTAGATAAACATGATGTTGGCAAACCTGTACAAGAAGGCTGGTCAGGAACGCCCATCAGTCACCAGCTTTAAGGAGGTCCTGCGGCAGTGCCCTTTGGCCCTTGACGCCATTCTAGGTACAGAAAGTTTTCTGCCTGGTGCTTGGGGTGTTTGCAGTCAAAGATGATAGTTCTCAATTATGACTATGCATTAGATAGAGTGTGGGGCTTATCTTACTGTGAATGAGGGTTTTGTCTGCATGTATGTAGTGTCTAGTGCCCAAAATGGTTGGAGGAGGACATTTGGAACCCCAAGAACTGGAATTATGGGATGGTGTAAACTATCATGTGAATGCTGGGAATCAAACTTGGATCCTCTGCAAGAAGAGCAAGTGCTCTTAACCCCTGAGCTGTTTTTACAGCCCCTAGAGTAGGTTCACAACATTCTGAGTACTGTCAATTAGGACATAGAGGAATAGCTGTCCTTTAGGGATAGGGTACAGTTGAGCGACAGCACATGCTTTAGCATGCTTGAGGCTCTGACCTCTTTGTGTTGTGTGCATCTTGCTTAGAAGAGGGAAGACAGCTGTGTAGCCTGTTGTTGGTTGCACCTGGGGGGGGGGGGGGGGGATGATGCTGTGCCTCACGGTTCTCTTGTTCTCACGTTTTGGGGTTAGGTTTGTTATCCCTATCTGTGAAAGGCGCAGAGGTGGCATCAATGACAATGAATGTGATCCAGACTGTGCCCAACCTGGACTGGCTGTCCGTGTGGATTAAAGCCTATGCTTTTGTGCACGTTGGTGACAACTCGAGAGCAATCAACACCATCTGGTGAGAGCCAAGATGTCAACTCAGTGATTATTTTGGTGGGAAGCAAGGTGTGAGATATGTCAAATCTTATTACATAGCCCAGGTTGCCCTTGAAACTACCTCGGTCTTCCAGCCTGGACATCCCTAGTGTAGGACTATAGGCAGGAGCCACTAAATCTGGCTGAATCCAAGGATCTTGGCCCCCCCTTATCTAGAGATACGACATCTGGTGATGCAAAAAGCCAGGGGCTGCTTACTGCTTGGCATTGATTGCTTCAGCTGTCTTTGGGTTCTGTTTTTTCTGATGCACTAAGTGGTTGCAAATGTAATAAACTGTTGGAACCTGTAAAAATGAACAGCTGGACTGAGTTCTGCTCTGTTCATTTGAAGATGGCCTTCCTTAAAGAGCAAACTGCTGAGGATGTCATGCTCATGCCTTTTTGACTTGGTAGACATGTTTATTGGATACCTGACATAGGCTATGTCTCTTTGCAGTTAGGGATTTCTTTTTATTTAGACAAAGTTCTAGACCAAAGGTTGCATCCATCCATCCATCCATCCATCCGTCTATCTGTCTGTCATTCTACCTATCTATCATCTGTCTGTCTACCTACCTACTACGTATCTATCATCTACCTTCCTACCTACCTATTTGTCATGAATAGCTATCACTTGTGGATGCTGGGGTGTTTATTTTTGTTTGTTTTGTTTTTGTTTTTCAAGACAGGGTTTCTCTGTCTCAAAAAAAACAAAAATAAAAAACTAAATAAATAAAAAATAAAAATAAAATAAAATTAGATTAGTTTTTATTTGTCGTATGTGGGAGCATGTGCTTGTGTAGAGGTCAGAGGACAATTTGAGGAGTCCGTTCTCTCCTTCCACCACGTAGGTTCCAGGGAGCACACTCAGATCGTCAGGCCTGGTGGCAAGTGCTGCTCTTACCTGCTGAGTAAAGTCCCTTTTCTTTCATTCTTATTATTATAGTTAGGAGTTGTAGTGCCCATGTATAACGTCAGCACTGGGGAGGTGGAGGTAGGAGGATCATGAGTTCAAGGCCAACCTGGGTAATGTAGTAAGACCCTACTTCAAAAAACAAAAAATCCAAAAAACCTTTATATGAAAAATTTTTCCCATACAGAAAAGTATGTCATCTGTGTGCCCATCCCCAGATGCAATGATTAAAAACAGATTGTAACAGAGTCTAAGGGTTGGTATATATCTTTTAAGTTCACTAGAGAAAAAATCCTTACTGCGAGACAATGTGGACCTGCTGGGGAGCCTGGCAGACCTGTACTTCAGAGCAGGAGACAACAAGAACTCAGTCCTCAAGTTTGAGCAGGCACAGATGTTGGATCCTTACCTGATAAAAGGTGAGTTTGGGCTGGAGACACTGTAAGGGGCAAAAGGCAGCTAAGAGGACAACTGGAGGCACTAGCACCAGTTGCTGGTTCTTGGCCCTCGTTAATGTTTTTAGACTCTGTGTGTGTGTGTGTGTGTGCGCGCGCGCGCGCGCGTGCATGCACACAGGTGAGGACGGTGCACTTGGAAGCCAGAGGCATCAGGTTCCCCAGGAGTCAGAGTTATGACCTTTCTGATGTGGGTGTTGGGATCCACAAAGAGCAGTGCTTGCTCCTGACTGCTGAGCCATCTCTCTAGCCCTTCGTTTTTTATTTTTTTGACACAGTTCATGACACAGTTCATGTAGCCCAGGTTAGCCTTGAACTTGGCTTTGATTTTCTAGTTCTGCTTCCACCTCCCAAGTGCTGTGCTCACAGGCTTGTACTGCTGTGGTGCCCAGCTCTGCCCCTGGTTTTCAAGCCACTTTTGTTTTTAACACTTAGGTAATTCTATTCTCAGTGGTTGTTTTGACTTGAATTCAACTCTTTCCTCTTCACAGACCATTGCTTAGTCTTTTTCTTTTAAGGGGCGTTGTGGCATCTCCCTGTGCGTTAATCAGTTATGATGTGGCTGGCTTACGGCATCTGCAGGATCCTGACATCCTTTTAGGGACTTTGGTTTTTCTGTGTCCTTCGTATGATTATGAAGAAGTAGGGAAATGGATCGTGTCATCAGAGTGAAGGTGAAGGAGCAAGGTGTGGGGGCTTGGGAAGCTGGTGGGGCCAGTAGTTTGTGAAGAGCTGACTGCTCAGGAGTAGAGGGAAGTAAAATCTGTAAAGACCCAACAGAGGTCACCAGAAAAATGCGCCTCAGGACAGTAAACAGGCTTTTAGATTCTAAAGAATAAGTGACCAATAATTCCAACAGGCTGAAGCAGGATTGTGAGATCAAGGTTAGCTACACAGGGAAACCCTGACTCAAACAGACAAAAAGGATGACTGAGTATGGGAACGAGTTCTCCCCCTCTGGTGTGTATTCCTCATTTTCCAGCTATCCAACCACACTGGTGATCTCAGCACTTGGGAGGTGGAAAAAGGAGTCAAAGGTTCAAACTCCACCTACCACTAAAGAAACAGAAGCCAGGTGGTGGGGTCCTACACCTTTAATCCCAGCACTCAGGAGTCTGAAGTCAGCCTGGTCTACAAAGTGAGTTCCAGGCCAGCCAGGGCTACACAGAGAAACCCTGTCTGGAAACAACAACAACAAAGAAGAAAGAGAGAGGAAACAAATTTAGTGTTTTAGGAATACTAGCCTGGTGGCATTGGTAGCTTGATGTTGGATGTTCACACTCAGGCCCAGGCTAGCAGGAATGTGGCTGTGAACTTGCTCTGAGAGGAGTAGGCATTTGAAGGGATGGAGAGGAAGGAGAGTCGTAGGAAGAGGTGCCTGAGAGCTAGTGCGGGGCCTCATAAACCATGAGGGAGAAATGGAAGGGGATTGGGGGAGAGTAATGTGAGGGTTGGCATTCTAGAGTGAAACTAGAGCATTTGGGGGCCTAGGCCATCTGTTGTTGAGACTGGGCATTTTTAGCATAGTGTGCATGTACTGAGGGCCGAGGGCTCTTTTAATACCAACATTTATGTGATGGTTTTTCTGGGCTGCTGTTCACCACACTACAGACTTAGGGATGGACAGTTCTTGATATGACTGGCATTTTAAGTTGTGACATAGGACCTGCTGCTCCTTTGGTTATCTCTCATTCTTTTATGTGTGTGGTATGTGCTTTCAAGTTCATGTTCAGCATGTGTGTGCAGAATCCCACAGAGGCCAGAGGAGGGCCTTTCTGGTTTTGGATGGTTTTGCTGTTCATTCAGTCAATCACTTAGAGACAAGGTGTCATGTAGCCCAGTCTGCCTCAGACTCCTATGTAGCTGAGATTGACCCTGAGCTTCTGCTCTTCCTGCTTCCAACTCCCAAATTCTAGGATTATTGGCCCATGCCACCATCCAGTTTATATGGTGCTAGGGATCGATCCCTGAGCTGTGTGCACTCTGGGTAAGCACTCTACCAACTGAGCTGCATCTCTCCGCATTTATTTAATTTTTGAAAATTATATGTGTGTGCATAGTAGGTTAGAGGGCACCTTTTGGGAAGTGGTTGTCTGTACCATGTGGGGCCTGGTGATTAAACTTTGATTCATCCAGCTTGATGACAATCTTCTTTACCCACAGCCATTTCACAGGCCCTTCTCTGCCTTTTTTTCTTTAATTTTTATGTGTGAGTGTTTTGCCTTTATGTGTGTTTGTGTACCATGTGAGTTCATGCCCTCAGAGGTCAGAAGAGGAAGTCAGATGCCCTGGAACTAGAGTTACATGTGGTTATCAGCTACCACTGTGTGGGTGCTAGGAACTGAGCCATTTTCCCTGCCTCTCCTTTGCCTTTTCTGAGGACTTTTCCTGCTTTGATAGAAAAGCCTCTTACTGTGTTCTTACTTTCAGGGATGGATGTTTATGGCTACCTCCTGGCACGAGAAGGACGGCTGGAGGATGTGGAGAACCTTGGCTGCCGCCTTTTCAACATTTCTGATCAGCATGCAGAGCCCTGGGTGGTCTCTGGGTATGGTTGTTCATTCTCCTTTCTCCCCATTTTCTAATAGAGTTTTTGGAAAGAGATTTTTTCTCTCTCTCTCTCTTTAAGAGAATATCAGTTTGAGCCACGCAGTGTAGTGCTTTCCTGTGACTATGGTTTGTACTCTCCTTTACTTCTGGGTATGTGGCAATTCACTGGAGTGTAGTCAACCTTAGGAGTCAGTTTTTAAAAAAATAGCTCTCCTTTCCTGGTCAGCTGTCCGTAGGTCCTCACTTAGGGGTGGGTCTCATGAACTTCTTCCCTTCCATGCTGGAATGTTGATTCTGCGCAGGCTCCATGGCTCTGTGGGTTCACAAGGGCAGCCATCTGCCATGTCCAGAGGATACTGTTTTGCTCCACTCCTCCCAAATTTCTGCCTCTTAGATTCTTTCTGACCTCTTCTGCATGGTCCCTCTGGAAGGGGATTTGACTTAGAAATCCCATTGATTGCTGAGCACTCTGCTCACCTCTTCACTGTACTTAGATGTCTGTGCCTCTTGACTCCATCTTCCAAGTACTGAGCACACCTGTCTGAGATCCTCTTTTAGAAGTTAATTTTTAGTTGGCTTATGTTTTGTTTGTTTTTGTTTTGCTTTACTGATAGCTGCAAGCATAATTTGTAACTTCGATCATGTATACAGACTTTTTTTTTTTTTTTTTTTTTTAAAGCAAACTTCATTTATTTTTCTTGTATAAAAACTCTTCTCTAGTAGTCACAGCTGGAGCCTGGGGCCTTTGAACAGAGACTCTGGTGTGAGTTTTCACAAGATGGTCAGTGAATTCCTGACAAGAAGACTTGGTGAACAGTCTCTTTCCAGAGGTCGGGGGTCAGCTGTAGGTCTTGGAGATGGCATCAAAGGTGGCCATAGCAAAGTTGCCTAGGGTGGCAGTGCAGCCTCTGGCTGAAGTGTAGCAGTCATCTATACTGGCCATCATCAGTAGCTTCTTGGGCACAGGAGCAAGAGACAATGCCAATGCCAATGCCTCTGGGGGCAGGGATGAGACGCACCAGCACAGAGCCACAGTGGCCTGTCACCTTGCATGGAACAGTGTGGGGCTTACCAATCTTGTTCCCCCGGTAGCCTCTCCATACAGGGACAATGGAAAGCTTGACCAAGATGATGGCCCCTCGGATGGCAGTGGCAAGCTCCTTGGAGCACTTAACACCAAGACCAATGTGACCATTGTAGTCTCCAGTAGTGACGATGAACCTGGTCCGCTGGCCTGCCCTGTCTGCTTCTGCACTGGCAGGATTTTCAGAACCTCATCCTTTAGGGGTGCACCCAGGAAAAAGTCAATGATCTCTGACGCCTTAATAGGCAGGGAGCACAGGTAGATCTCTTCCACGGACTTGATCTTCATGTCCTTAACCAGGTGGTCCAGCTTGGTGACGGGGATCCACTCCTTGTCTTCAGCTTTACCTCCACAAGCCCTGAGGCCTTGACCACAGCCACAGCTTCAAGCACGACTGCGACCCCTAAGACTGATGCTGAATCTTCCTTGGAAGCCGCCATGGCCCTCCCACTGCACCAACACCATCTGCCATTTGGTGTTTTCCCAAAGAAGGAGAAGGAGAAGAAGCATATACAGACTTCTGATTGTGGATGAAGCTTTCTAACAACATTTGTGTGTCAATGCCTGACACACATGTTTGGAAGTCAGAGGACAATTATCAAGAGCTGTGCAGGTCTTAGGAATATCTGCAGGCACCTTTACTCTCTGAGCCATTTTGGACAGCTTCTTGGGTGTTTTTATTTTTAAATAGTTTGTCAGCTTCCTAAGTACTAGGGTTCCAGAAATTCTCTACACAGTCTTGTGTTAAGCCTTCTTCAGAGGCTTCTCTCAAATAATTTGTGGTTTTTTTCCCTAGATGCCATAGCTTCTATAGCAAGCGCTACTCTCGGGCCCTGTACTTAGGTGCCAAGGCCATTCAACTGAATAGCAACAGTGTCCAAGCTTTATTACTCAAAGGAGCAGCGCTTCGAAACATGGGAAGAGTCCAGGAAGCGATAATACATTTCCGGGAGGCCATAAGGCTTGCGCCTTGTCGCTTAGACTGTTACGAAGGTAAGACAGCCGATGTGGCTGTAGGCCTGACAGCTGCACCCAGGTGGAAGGGTTTGCAAGGTCAGAGCTTGCTGGCTCTGTTGTATGTTAGAGGCATGGCAGCTGGGGAAAGCAGCTGTAAAAACCAAACTGAGTTTCTCCAGCACTCATAGATGAGTTGTATTTAAAATATTTTTATTATTAATATTTCTTTTTGAGACTGGATGTCACTGCAGCCCAGCAGGGCTGTGCCAGGTTTAGCAACATTTGGTGACTGAGTCACTAACACTAAAATAGCTCTGACAAGATTCTGTTCCTCTAAAACATTTTTATAGGAATTTAAAAATAAGCTCAGTAGTCTGTCTTATAACAGGAAAAAGAATTCAAATTTGAAGAGAAGAATTGAAGTGGGGGGGGGATAAAAATCTGCTTATATAGCAAGAGGGCTCTGTTGGGTCGTTCTTTATAGCTCATTAGAACACTAGAATGGAGGAACGTACTGGGGGATGGGTGCAGCTCAGAAGCAGAGCACAAGGAGGGCCTGTGGGGCCATCCTGTCGTCTGGCATCTCTGCTTTGTGTTTTTCAGGTCTCATAGAATGTTACTTAGCTTCGAACAGCATTCGAGAGGCAATGGTGATGGCCAACAATGTTTACAAAACTCTGGGTGCAAACGCTCAGACACTTACACTGTTAGCCACGGTGTGTCTGGAAGATCCAGTGACACAGGAGAAAGCCAAAACTTTGTTAGATAAAGCCCTGGCGCAGAGGCCGGACTACGTCAAGGCCGTGGTGAAGAAAGCAGAGCTGCTCAGTGAGTGCCACATGCGTGCTTGAGTGCGTGTGTTCTCGGTTGGTTGTCCTCATCCTCCATAGGACACCCTAGTCTCCTCTCTGAAGTTTATAGATGACTGAGAAGGTCTGAGCCTGCTTGAGGTGCTTGATATGTATCAGAGCCAGATGTGACTTAGACCTGCTTGGGTTGGTTTAAACCAGCTAACATCCGTTGGTAGCTGTTGAGCTCATCTCTGTTTGGTTTCGCTTTGAACTAGTTTAGTTTGATACATCTAACTTCAGTCAGTTTGAACAGTTCTGAGCTATCTGGATTCTCTTAATTTTGTTGTTCTTGCTTCTGGCATATTCATAAGTTTATATGGTGATATGAGGAGGGGATTTTGGCTCAGGGTTCTAGTGTAGGGCCGTTGGCCTCATCTGGTGCTGGCCTTTCTTGCTAGCATCCAGAATCCAGAGGCAGCACAGGGCATCACATGAGTGGGGGACGTTTGTTTTGATCCACAATAAACTCCTGTGCTTTTGCTGGTTTGGGAATAAAATTAATTTTTTTTTCTATTTTGTTAAGTTTAAGAGTACATTTATGCTGGGCAGTGGTGGTGCTGCCTTCAATCCCAGCATTCGAGAGGCAGGTGGATTTGAGGCCAGCCTGGTCTACAGAGTGAGTTCCTGGACAGCCTGTCTACAAAAAAATGTTTTTTTAAAGATTCAGGGCACAGGTTTGGCAGCTTGGGTAAATATGCCACTAAGACTGACAACCTCAGTTCAGTCCTCAGGAACACATGATAAGATAGGCAACTCCCACAGGTTGTCCGCTGACCTTTACTCATGTGCTGTGTGTGGCATGCTTACCCCTCCATATAAATTAATGTAATACATGTTTTCTAAAGACACAGTACTCATGGCAACTTCCCAATGAAATAGAGACCACGTGCACATGCCCCTCGTAAACCCTGCAGCACCCCTTTAAGGGTGTCTCCCAGTAAGTTGTCGTTTCATAGTGGGTGTGACTGCACTAGCTGAGAAGTGAAGATTGTCTTTCTCTGTAGGCAGGGAACAGAAATATGAAGATGGAATTGCTCTGCTGAGAAATGCACTGGCCAACCAGAGCGACTGTGTCCTGCATCGGATCCTGGGGGACTTTCTAGTAGCTGTGAACGAGTACCAGGAAGCAATGGACCAGTACAGTATAGCACTGAGGTAGGTGCTCAGCCTCCATGGGGAGGTGAGGAGAGAAGGCAGGGCCTGTGTGGCAGTTCTGCAGACACGCGTGCCCACAGTTGAAGGCAGGATGAGGATAGTAATGAGAGAGAAGGTATTTGTGATTCATGACTGCTGACATATTTTCCTAAAGCATATTAGCAAAATTAAAGATCCTCATTCTTCTTCAGCCCACATAAGAGTAACACTCAAACCGATGTGTACAGATCTCCTGTGCCTGCGCACACCCCGTGACATCATAGGGTCATGCCTAGTATATAGTTTACATTCTGCTTTTTCAAATCAAAGTACTGCTAAGTATGTTCCTCTGTTTTTGTCTACTGTAGTAATTAAAAACTTAAATTCTGAAGTTTGAATACAGCTTTTACCTGTCATCTTGGTCAAAATACCAACCAATTTCCTCGTCTATACCTACTTCATTGGGTATTAATTAGGGTATCCAGATTTAGAAGATAATGGTGCTTGCCACATAATCCTGGAGACCCAAGTTCGATTCACAGAGCCCGTGTAAAGGTTGAAGAAGAGAACGGACTCTAAGGTTGTCCTCTGACTTTTGCATGCAGACCATGGCTTTTACACAATGCACAGACAAACGTGTGTGTGTGTGTACACTATAATAATAATACATTTAATTTTTTAATGTAAATTTTTTAAAGATTTATTTATTTTTATATATATGAGTACACTGTAGCTGTCTTCAGACACACACCAAAAGAGAGCATCGGATCCCATTACAGATCCCGTGTGGTTGCTGGGAATTGAACTCAGGATCTCTGGAAGAACAGTGAGTGCTCTTCACTGCTCTCTCCAGCCCAATATATTTAATTTTTAAAATAAATAAATGGCTGGATGAGGATTCAGAATATTCAGTAGGAAGCTTTTAGCACTGTGCCTTGTATGTAGTAAGTAATAAACACAGGTATTTGTACTGCTTAGCGCAGAAGTGATCCTTTGAGACTTGAGAGTATGTCTTGGACAAAGGACCTCCTCATCAGGTGTCACATGCATCTGTTCACTTGTCCAGCAGATAGTTGAGGCAGCGCTTTTGAGCGCTCAGTGGCACTTAGTACTCAGAACCCTACTAGCAGTCTGTAGACAGAGTTTCGTGGAAGGTTTGGGTAAAGCCAAGATGTTACAGACTCTGCTGTGTCTGTGAATAGGAACAGGATCCAGTGTGGCCTAGAAGGAGAACTCAGGCAGCAAGTTTACTTAGAGATGTTTGCTGACCCATGGACTGCCTGGGCGAAGAGGCTGTTGGTGCCTGGGGACTTGCTTCAATGGCACAGAGTGATTGCCCAGCGTGTAAAGGCCTGAGCTTCAGTTTCCAGGACTTTTTTTTTTTTTTCTTTTAAAGATTTCTTAGGAGCCAAATAAATAAGGATTCTGGGGCTTTGGGCTTCGTGGGGTTGCTGTTAAAGAAAATGCCGTGGTCCTGGCTCTGTCCTTAGTTAGGACTTAAAATCTGTCCCATACTGTAGCATGATTGGCGGCTTTAGTTACCTGCTGTCCATGGTATAATGTGAAACAGTGTCACACACGGAAGAATAGCTTGCCTGAGGCAGGTTGCATGCATTCATCATGTACCTGAGGCTGGCCTTGGTGTCCTGATCCTGTTTCCCTCTTGGATGTGCTGGGTTGTGTTCTGTGCCTGGCTGTGAGCACAGGCCTCATGTTAGCACTGCCACTCTTTCCAGTCTGGCCACTGCCTCCAGCCGTGCCCTAGGACTTAGTAGTTGAGAAGGTTTAAAAACTTTTTGGTGGGAAATTTGAAGTTAGAGGTTTTTTGGGTTTTTTTGATTTTTTGTTTTTTGGGTTTGTTTGTTTGTTTGTTTTTGTTTTTTCGAGACTGGGTTTCTCTGTGTATCCCTGGCTGTCCTGGAACTCACTCTGTAGACCAGGCCGGCCTCAAACTCAGAAATCTGCCTGTCTCTGCCTCCCAAGTGCTGGGATTAAAGGCGTGCACCACCACTTGAAGTTAGAATTTTTAATTGCCATTTTTAAAATGAACTGTTTATTAATTTATTTTATGTGGATGGGTATTTTGCTTGCATGTATGTCTGTGAACCATGTATGTGCCTGGTGCCCAGAGAGGCCAGAAGAGGGCATCAGATACTTGGGAACTGGAGTCACTGGTGATCATGAGTCACCTTATGGGTGCTGGGAACTGAACCCAGCAACAAATGCTCTTAGCCGCTGAGCCACCTCTCCAGCCCCTTCAAGTTAAAAATTCTAAAACTTAGAACAGTGTCCCTTTTCATCTCTGGACTCTGTGGATCCAGCTACTGAAGCCACAGATGTTTGCAGCATCTCTGACCTAGTCATCTCACTGCTGGGCCAGCTCAGTGACAGTCCCAAGGAGCAGGGCAGAGACTCAGGCCTCTCCTCTGTTTTATTGTTCCTTAGTTTGGACCCCAATGACCAGAAGTCTCTAGAGGGGATGCAGAAGATGGAGAAGGAGGAAAGTCCCACGGATGCCACTCAGGAGGAAGATGTGGACGACATGGAGGGGAGTGGGGAAGAAGGGGACCTGGAGGGCAGCGACAGTGAGGCAGCCCAGTGGGCTGACCAGGAGCAGTGGTTTGGCATGCAGTGAAGGCACAATGGCAGCCCCTTGTGTTCCTAGAGTGACAGATGCTGTTGGAAGTGTGCTCACAGCAGGGCTTCCTGCCCATTTCCACGAGAGTTGTAGTCGGGACTGATGTCTGTCGGTCTGCTTTGCTGAGGACTGAGCGAGTTCCAGGCTGCAGACTCACCATTCTGGATGGTTCTGATGTACCCAATGGAAGATGCTTTTTTCTCTTAATGAACGGGTATACAAGACAGCCATCCTCTTAAGGGCACATGCACCCGGGTAGCCCTGTCAGAGGTATCTGGTTCCTGGGAGTCATGGTCCTGGTACCCACATTCCCTATAGTAATGGTGTTCTGGTGTTACTGTGCTTCACAGACTGCAGAGCAGCATGTGGCTTCAGCGGGCAGATCTGAGAAGCAGATGATGGGAGCATGGCCACACACAGGACAGGGTCAACTAATAAAACTGTTCAGTGTGGTGTCACATGTCACCTTGGATACCCTTTGAGACTCTTCCTTTTTCCTCCTTGTCAGAGGCAGCCATGTCAGCGTAGACAGTTTGACATAAGTATACTCCCTTTTCTCCCATGTGCTGGGAGGCAGAACCCTGAGCATGTCACATGGAGCCAGCCTGGCTCTTCATCTTCACGGAGTCCCTGAGGGCAGGGTCTGCTTTCAGCATCTGCCTGGAGTATCCCTCAGCTATTGGGGACAGGTGGACTCACCCTCCATCCTGGGTTCTGCAGGCGTGATGCCTTTCAAGATGCAGATCAAGGTGCTAGAGATTCATTGTAAACAATCAGTAGTCCATTTCAGAACATTTGTCAATGCAGTGAAAAGTGGGCCAGGGTAGTCTGGTAGACACATTCCAGAAGCCTGCACTTGGGAGGCAGAGGCATGACAGCTAATGTACTGGGCTACATAGCAAGATTTGTCTTAAGATACATGATTTTTTTGTTTGTTTTGTTTTTTCAAGACAGGGTTTCTCTGTATAGCCTTGGCTGTCCTGGAACTCACTCTGTAGACCAGGCTGGCCTCGAACTCAGAAATCCACCTGCCTCTGCCTCCCAAGCGCTGGGATTAAAGGCATGCGCCACCACTGCCCAGCTGATACATGATAAATTAAATGGACCAAGTCTCATGAAAGTCTATCAGTGTGAGCCTCCCCCTGTACACACTAGCTGTCCTGAGCCTTCTCTGAGGCTCCCCTTAGGCAGCATGTGGGTGGTGCTTTTCCTGACTTGGCCGCACCAGCAGATCCCACTGACCAATCAGTGCTGAGAGAGAAGGCAAACCCTTTCAGCCACCCTCCTGTCTTCATGCCAGGCTGGATTCCCACAGGTCAGGGTGGATCTTCATCTCCCTTCAGTGTGCTGGAATTCCTCCCCTTCTTGCGTGTCACTCATTGCTACCGGGAGCCTTTAGGCCAGTGTGACCCCTCCATTCCAGCAGCACCCAGCTGGACCCTCAGGTCCACCTTAAACTGGGGTGGGAAGGAGTACAGTGACCACGTGGTTTGGAAGCACCTCTCAGAAGCGAAGACACTTGGACCTTTCAAAGGATAGTGTTGGCTTTTCCACGGTCACAACATCATCAGGATTGGGAGCCCTGTGGCTGTCCGCTTGGACATTGTGCTAGGAAACCAGGATACCCTGAGTGGAAGTGTCCTTTAACATGCATGAGTGCCACTGGGACCTTGTGGCTTTAGTGTGTCATAGCTAGGGTGAAGTGTTGGTACTCTCGTCATTCCCCACCTAAAGTGTTGGGGCAGCTGCTCCAGATGCTTACACCCGAAGCCTCTGACTTGGGATTCAGCCAGCACAAGACCCTGGTACAGTGCTCTGACGCTGTCTCAGTCACTGTCTTGCTGTGAGTATTTAATTGGGGGCTTGCTTACAGGTTCAGAGGTTCAGTCCATGATTGTCATGGCGGGCAGTGTGGCAGCATGTAGGCAGGTTCATGAGGCTTGTCTCATTTTATTTACCATGTAGTTTTGGGACAGATCTTGCTATGTAGACCAGCAGTTCTGGAGAGCTATATCATGATCCATAGGCAGAGAGCAAGCCTGGGCCTAGCGTGGGTTTCCTCCAACAAGGCTGCACCTAATCAGTCCTAATACTTCCAAATAGTGCCGCCATTCCCTGGTAATTAAGTATTAAAATACATGAGCCTATGGGGGCCATTCTTAGTAGGACCACAACAGATACCACTGGTGAGATGCCAGCAGCTAATCTTCACTGGTGGGATCTGTAGCCTTACCCTTCCCATGGGCTTCTCCCTACTGCTGAGTGTCTGCTGGGCCTCAGAGTCTGGTACATGTGATCCATCCGCAGGACCCATGATAGCAAACTAGCTTCAGCTTCTGCCCTGTCTAGCTGGTTTCACACTTGGGCATGGTTCTTAGCACCACAGACTTTGAGGTCTGGGACCCTGGACTGGGGAGTGGGCGTCTTTGCTCTGCCCAACTTCCTGATGTTGGTAAGTTTACTGACTTGAGCCTGATCTCAGAGAGGTCATTCTGTAGCCATTTGTGAGTGCGGAAAATGGGCCTTAACTGGCCTTGCCTGTGGCATCTAGGTCTCACAGCTTAAATCCAGCTCACCTGGGGCAGGCCTGGGCCGGTAGCATCATACTGTTGCTGCCAGCATAAATTCAACACGGTCACTGCAAGCTCTGCCGAAACCAGTTCTCAGGGGCCACATTTGCTGATGACAGACACAGGCCAGACTGGACTACACCTCACCTCACCTCACCTCACCGTGGCCTCGGGGGAAGCTGCTGAAGTAAGCACCGAATTCAGACTTTCCATCCCACCCAGGAGCCTCTTTCCCCTGAGACAGAGGGTGGAGCATCAGCTGCCACCACTTTTGTGGGTAAGTAGAGGGAAACAAAGGGCTGGCTTTTGCCATCAAGCTCCCTCCATGCCTGAATTAGCAGTAGATGCACCCAGAGTGCTTGGAGGCCAGGGCCAGGGCGTGGGGTTGCCTAGACTCTTACATGCTCATCATTGGCAGAGCAGAGAGCTTATTTTACAAACCACTCCACCTACAAGTCCAAGAAGAATCCAGAACTTTACAGACTGCCTGCCTTAGTGACCATCAATAGGAAATGGTGATTTATAAGTAACAGTGTAAGTCTGTTGGTAGCGTGGAGAAGGTGAGGCCATGTGGAGAAGTCTGGTGGACCCAAAGTTTCAGCACTCGGACTTACCACTCCAATTTTGGGTAGATGCCCAAAGGAATTAAAGCTCAGACAGGGACTGTAGGCCTGAACAACCCAGGCTTCCAACTAAGAGTGTGCACACAGACTGTGGTCCAGCTACGTACGAAGTGAAACCATGAGAATGTTACACTAGAGGAAAATACCCAGTCACAGGACAGGTGATGCGTAGGTTCCTCTCATCCCACGCACCTGGAAGAGTCAAAGTCCTCTCGCTGAGCAGGGGAAGAGCTGCAACTGGGAATGCTTCAGTACTGTGATGGCTGTTACACAGAATGTAGCTCATGCCTATGCTTTGAAAAGTAGTTAAAAGTAAGTTGGATATTTTACCCCTAAATGTATAGAGATAACTTGTGATCCTCCAGCTAAACCATTAACACAATCTGTGAAATGAAACTTCTGTGCCTAGCACACAGTTAAGAAATGAAAACCCAGGCTCTGCTGGACCTGGGTCTCTTGGGCTGTGCTGGCCCTGGCAACATTTGTTATGTGGCATGCAGAGCCCCTGTGTGACCCTGTGAATTCTTGTCTTCAGCCTAGTCTGTGATGTCAGAGACATTTTCTGATTAACAGCCCCAGGATAGGAGAAGGTCACATTCTTGTAGGCTGGTATATGCCATCAGGTGATCATGGATGTTGGCAGTCACTCTCAGGTGACAGACTAGAATCCTTGCTGTCCTGGGACACTTGGCTTAGGGTTCACCAGGCACTTAATGTGTGGGCCTCTGGATTGGCACCAGCTCAACCCCAACCTTGAAGTCACATGCTCCCGGAGCTTGATCCTCTGACCCATACCTCTCATTCTCAATGCTCTGGCATTGTCTTCTGAACAGTTGTCACACTCAGCTTCGCTGCACTCAGGCTGCCAGCCAGTCTGGCCAGGGTGGTGTCATCTTGAGACCGGTTCTCCCGCTGCTTAGCCCTTTAGAGCCTGTCTTTATAAACAGCCCTCTGGCGGCCTCTCTTAGCTCCCAGCTTTTCCTTCTTTGGGTAAATCCCTAGCAGCCTGTTGCAGAGTGTGGACTGATCCTTCTTGGAGCTTTCTAGGTGGCTGGCTAGATGTCCACTCTAGAAGAATATGGTAGCCCAGGCTGGACCTGTCCTCTTCTGTTCCAGTTGTCCCATCTCCCTGTAGGTGCTCATTCTTCAGCTTCAGGTCAGGGTTAGGAATGAGGATGCTGTCTGAAATGGCAGCCGTTCCTCACTGGTGCTGGGAGCCGGTGGTGACTGTTTTCTCAGGCCTGGGCTCTCAGGATACTTCCTTGTGCCAAGCTCTGTCTTGGAAGAACTCATTCCCCCAAGGTGGTGCTAAAGTCAGACCACCTTGTCTAAAGGTTGAGGGATGACTCCTGGATATGTTTCTGTGGGAGGCGGGTAAGGCTCCTTCTCCTTTTCTGGTCTCTGCCAGGGCCTTAGGTTTTCTGTGCCTATGTTCCCTCTGCCTGTTCTAAATGTGCCAGCACATCCCTGGAGGCCTAGGCTAGAGCATATGTCTGGTCCTTTGGGGTTGAGCCCTCCATGGACATGATTGCCCTCCATCTGTAGGCCAGGCCTGCCTTGGGAAAGGCTCAGATCTTGCACAATAATGATGCTGCCTTTAGCCAGATCCAAAGCCTACAGAACCTGAGTTTTGTAACAACTCACACCAACCCCTCAGCACAAAGGGCTGCCTCTGTGAGCCCACAGACAGCAGGGTTTTACCTCAGGAATTGAGTGGGAACTAGAGAGAGCAAGGATCTGCCCTAATGGTCAAGAGGATAGAACAGTGCGCATGACCCCTCACCCCTGCCATCAGAGGGCAGATTGGGCCTGCTACCTCCAAGCTCAAAGCCACGGAGCACCCTGCCAATGAGTCCAGGCCTAGCACTTCTCAGGGAATGCACAGTGTTTTTCTCTCAATTTATTTTTGGAGATAGGATTTCATATGTAGACCAGACTGGCCTCAAACTCACAGAGGTCTGCCTGCCTCTGCCTCCCAAGAGTTGGGACTAAAGCCGGGCAGTGGTGGCGCACGCCTTTAATCCCAGCACATGGGAGGCAGAGGCAGGTGGATTTCTGAGTTCAAGGCCAGCCTGGTCTACAGAGTGAGTTCCAGGACAGCCAGGGCTACACAGAGAAACCCTGTCTCAAAAAAAGTTGGGACTAAAGGTTGCACCTCCACCCTGTGGTTAGGTGAGATGCCTGTAATTCTCAGCATTTGGGAGATAGAAATCTGGTTCTAGAAATAGAAGTTCAGGGTCATCCTCAGCTACATAGCAAATTTGAGGCCAGCCTGGGATGCACGAGTCCTTACCCACACTTGGGAATCTTACTTCTGTGACTCTGGGAGCAGCCATACTCATTCTCAGCTGTGTCCTAGCCCTGGCTGTCCTGGAACTCGCCACATAGATCACCAGGCTGTCCTCAGACCCAGAGATCCTCCTGTCTCTGTCTCCTGCATGCTGGGATTAAAGGCTTGTGCCACCATAACTGGCCACCAAACCTGATTCTTAACTCTGTCATTTGTACATAGGAAAGAAGTATAAAGGTCAAGCTGTACAAGTGGTTACAGATCAGGCACTTGGGGACATTTCCACTTTCACATTTTACAAGTGCTACTCATTTTCATGGAGAAACAGTCGTTCTACACAATGGTGGGGACTCAGCACACGCTGACACGCTCTCTATTCCCTCTCCGGAGCACAGCTGGTCACTGAAGAGGTAGTTCAGGGGGCTTTGCACAGAAACAGTGAGCAGAGTGACATGTTGGTCCTAGAGTGACATCTAGTTTGTGGACATTTGCCACGGAGTTAAGTGAGCATGTCACATAGAAACCTGTGGCTCAGGTCCTCCTAGGTCTACCTTGCTGCCACATCCATCGCTGTGGCTGTTTCCATCCTCAGTGGCTTCCTTGGGACGACAACACAGATGTCCAAGCAGGAAATTAACTGTTGTCTCCTTGTCCTGGATGACGAGGTCTCAGGTCACCTCAAGTCCACCTGTTGTCCCAACAGAATTACTCACTGTCTTAGGGTTTCTATTCCTGCACAAACATCATGACCAAGAAGCAAGTTGGGGAGGAAAGGGTTTATTGAGCTTACTCTTCCACACTGCTGTTCATCACCAAAGGAAGTCAGGACTGGAACTCAAGCAGGTCAAGGAGCAGGAGCTGATGCAGAGGCCATGGAGGAATGCTGCTTACTGGCTTGCTTCTCCTGGCTTGCTCAGCCTGCTTTCTTATAGAACCCAAGACTACCAGCCCACAGATGGCACCACCCACAAGGGGCCCTCCCCCCTTGATCACTAATTGAGAAAATGCCTTACCGCTGGATCTCATGGAGGCATTTCCTCAACTGAAGCTCCTTTCTCTGTGATAACTCCAGCTTGTGTCAAGTCGACACAAAACCACCTCATCTGAAACACCTCATCACCTCAGTTTGTTAATTTTGTACAGTCTTTCCAGGTTGCTGGTGGCTTCACTGTCATTCCTGCATAGGATTCTTTTCCCTCCCCCCCAGTTCCACCCGCCCCCCCTCCCCCCAAGCTGTGAAAGATTTTCTGTGTTCTGCAGTTTATTGTGTCTTAGCACTGTTTTGTTTTGAATCCTATCTGGAAGTTAAGATTCTTCCAATTATGGATTGTGGTCTTTTACTAGTCAGTTCTGGAACATTCGCCATCGTTATCTGTTCAAAGAATACATCTTTCCAACTCACAATGGTGAAGTAACAAGGAAGTGTCTCATGCTCTCACCTGCATCCAGTTGCCCATAGTCCCTGCTGCTTTCTGGTTAGTGTCTTCTCATCAATGTTAGTTGCTGATCTGTCTCTGATGCCACCCCCATCACCAAGTCCATGATTTCACACTTTTTTCACACAGTTCGCATTTTCGATCATCTTGAGGTTTTGGGGGTACTCATCAGGAACTCTTTGGAGTTTTGTCAGATGTTTTCCGGGTAATTGGCCTGAGCTGTGAAGCATTTTAGGGACCAAAAGTGCTTGCCTCAGATGTCCCCACCACTGAGGTGTGTTTAATTTGCTTGCCTGGCTGAAGTAGCACCTGCCTGGTCTGTGCTTTAGGCCTTTCCTGCCCACAGTGTCCAACCTCCTTTGGGAGGATGCCACCTTCACCACTGCTGGTGAATCTGAGCTATGCAGCTTTTGCTGTGCCCTTTTAACCTTTGTTCATGCCAATGCCAACCTGTGATTATTTGCACTTGCACTTGGTTGTGTCTTTTGATATGCCCCACGCTGTTTGGAACCTGCCATGGAAAGTGGTCTCAGGAAGCCTGAATAGGAATATTCATGATCCCTGCCACTAGGTGGACATTCTGACAGGAACCTGTAGGTGCTCACTCTGCTCTAGCTGTGGGTGAAACTAAGCCAGAATTCATCCGTGACTACTCAATTCATGACTTGATGGTTCTTACATCCTCCCCTCCCCCCCCACAGATGACTTTGTAATCTGCTACCTGTATCCTGGGGTCCTTTGTTTACAACCATTGAGGCAAGAATTAATTTGTCTCCTTTAAAAGAGATTTTGGAGGCTGGGGAGATGGCTCAGCAGTTAAAGAGCACTGACTGCTCTTCCCAAGGTCCTGAGTTCAATTCCCAGCAACCACATGGTGGCTCACAACCATCTGTAATGGGATCTGATGCCCTCTTCTGGTTCGTCTGAAGAGAGCACTGGTGTACTCATATACATAAAACCAAAACCTGTTACCTGTTTTGGCTTCATTTATGATGGTGCCCTTTTGCATGCAGTGCCCATGGAGGCCAGAAGAGGGCATTAGATAACCCAGAACTGATGCTCTCAACCACTGCCCTGCTACGGGGAAAAAAAGTGATCTGTGTGCATATTAGCACAGCACATGTGAGAGTCAGAGAATAATTTATAGGAGTCAGTAATCTTAGGGGTTTTTTTTGTTTGTTTGTTTTGGTTTTTCAAGACAGGGTTTCTCTGTGTAGCCCTGGCTGTCCTGGAATTCACTCTGTAGACCAGGCTGGACTTGAACTCAAAAATCCACCTGCCTCTGCCTCCAGAGTGCTGGGATTAAAGGCGTGCGCCACCACTGCCTGGCAGGAGTCAGTAATCTATGTGAGATCTGGGAGCCAACCCAGGTTGTCAGGCCTGGCTATATTCACTTTTACCAGCTGAGCCCTTTTCTCTTTTCCATTTGGTTTGACTTTTAGAGGCAGGGTCTCATTCTATAGCCCAAGCTGGCCTGGAACTTGTGTAGCACACATGACTCGAGAAAGGTGCAACCAGCCTTCTGCACGGAGCTATTCTAGGCCGAATGTGTATCATTCACTGTTCCTTGATGACTTCTCAGGTCTTGTCTTTTTTTCAATGGTTTAGATGTTCTAGATCAGTGGTTCCCAACCTGCAGACTTTGACCCCTTTGGGGGTGTTGAATGACCCTTTGACATGTGTCTCTTAAGGCCGTCCTGCATATCAGATATTCACGTTACAATTTATAACACTAGGAAAATCAGTTTATGACACAGTAACATTAATTTTATGGTTGGGTGTCACCACACGAGGAACTACATTAAGGTGTTGCATTAGGAAGGTTGAGAACCGATCCTCTTGATCTTGTTTATTGGTGGCAGACAGTTATTTCCAGTTTTCGCAAGCCAATAGTGTAGCGGGAAGCCAGGCATGGCGGGCCCACTTGGGAGGTGGAAGCAGCAGAACAGTTGAAGGGCAGATTCAGCTGTATACTGAGTTTGGACCAGAGCCTGTCTGGGCTGTGAGGCTCTACCTAAAAAACGAAAATGGATTATTCTTGTCTGAACATATTTGGGAACTGCAAAGTGAAGTGTTGGGTATGGGCACTTAAAAATAGATCTGAAGCTGGGCATGGTGGTGTAGGACTTTAATTCTAGCACTTGAGAGGCAGGAACAGCCTGTGAGTTTGAGGCCAGCCTGACTTGAGTTTATACCACAGTATGAGACTTTAAAAAAAAAAAAAGAGTGGGGTTTGGGGATAAGCAACTCCCTCAAGAGTGGTCAGATAGCATATTCCTATACCAGGATAGAGTGCTTCTCTGTTCAGTATACGAGAAATCCGTTTTCTTGACTCTGGAGTGTAGTGCTAGAGATTCTAATCACCTCTGCTTTTAGGCTAGGATTGTCTTCTTCGGTCACTCCATGGTGAGGCCTCATCTAGCACACACACTGCTGAGGTCCTAGGGCTGTGGGTGCTGGGTCTGTATTAACCCTGAATTCTGACTCATACATACTTCACGCCACACATCTAAGCTCCTCACAGCTACACACTTGGCAGTTTTGCTTTTCTTCTGCAAACTGTGCTGTAGCGTTCTGAGGCCTAGAGTGGACCTGCTGGGTCACGAGGGACTTTGGGCTTCTTAGGTGACACCCAATTGTTCTCCAGAGGGCACTGCACTCCCACCAGTCATGAAAAATGCAGCAGACACAGAACAGCATCCTTGCACACTTGTAAGGCATATTCTCCCAAAGAGGAGTTTAGGCTTTAAAACCTTTTTTGATCCATTTGCACTAGATTGGGCCTATGGATACACAAGTGTTTCTGCCAACCATAAGGGCTCAAGTAACCCTCAAGACAGTGCACTACCTGCTTGGCATACTTCCTCACCTGTCCATGCAAAACAAGCCTATTATATTAAAACAACTGTCTTGACATTTTAGTCTTCAAAGTCATTAAATGTTGCCAAGAACAGGATATGTGTGCTGGGCGGCTGTGACGCATACACCACCCAGCACTTGGGAGGCAGAGGCAGGCAGTTCCAGACCAGCTGGTCTCCAGTGAGACCCTGTCTTTGTTCATTCTGAGAAGTTTCTCCTTTGAATATGAGCGGAACTGTCGGTGACAGTGATCTTGTAATTCTGGAGCGTTACGAATAATCCCAGTTTCTTATTCTGAATGTGGGCAGATGTGGATGGAGTCGGTTCTACCATGGGTTCTGAGAATCAAACTCAGGTTTCCAGGCTTATCATATGGCAAAGGCCTTTCTTTACCTGCTGAGCCATCTTGGCCCTGAGCATTGTCAAAGAGCTGTTCTATTATTACAGGAGCTGCCAGGCAGGACTCCTCAGTAAAGACCATTTTAGGGAACACAGAGCCTCATTTGAGTAAGGCCAGATAGCAGTTTAAGAGAGAATTCAGGATCCTTTCTACTTCATCTGTCTCCTGTCCTAAACAGAAGGCCACAGCATAGTCACTCTGCATCTAACAGTCACACAACTCTGAGGCTAGTCATGTGTACAATCTACTAACGAGCTGAAAGCCCTGATTTCTGCTGAAGGCCACTGGTGACATGCACTGTGCTTCCCTCCTAGTTAACTACAAAACTAGTCTCCCAGGTGAGGCCTCAGTACCCGTCCCCTCCCTCCTAGAAAACAGCCACCGCTCTGCTGAGGGTTTATTGTAGAATAGATTTATTTACCTGAAATCATGTCTGTGCAATACCTGTTACCAGCACAGAAACTGACCTCTATTTACAGACTACGGTCAAACATGCACTGTGAGAAGCTGTGAGGACCTGAACTGACGCTGAGCACTTTATTACACTAAATGCACACAATACTTGTACTGCACCAACATCTGTCTACTGCTTCTGACTTCATTAAATAAGTTACAATAATACAGTGTGGAACAGCTGGCTGCACACCTAAAAAAGCAACTGACGTCAGGACCGTAGGCCTATGTTGTAACCGTTCTACAGCTGTAGTGTTTAAATGAATTTATAAATAAGCAAACTGTACAGGGCCAATCAGAAAGCATGTTTCAATGTCACTGTAGAGCAATCTGGCCACTTACAACGGAAGGCATGCATTACAATTATAAAGTTATAGAGGCTGTGACAGTTTGCAGAGAATGTGGAGACTTGGCTGATGGCTTCTGTTCTTGGATAAGGTTTCAGAACCTCATTCTTCTTGCAGCAAAGAAACCAACTTCTCTGGAGAGGCGCTCTGATTCATTACGCTAAATTGTACATTTGTTATTATTTTGATTGAACAGCTAAAAGCCCACTGGTAATAAACATTTCCTCCACATCACACAGTGAGTTGGGGACTGTTTCTATTTTTCTTTCCCCAACCTCAGTCATGCAGAGGCTGGTAGATGTGTTGCTAACAACGCACATGCACGCACCGAACACCCTTACATTTCTGCAAATGGTTTAGGAAGCGGTTACTCCAGTATTGCTGAAAAGGAAAGAGAGAGGAAATCAGCCTTTTGGAACAGAGCAATGTTAGAACAACTTCCCAAGACACAACCACAGGGACAGACAGAAGAACACTGCATTTGGTCTAGATGCAAAACCAGCATTTCTGACTAAGTGTCCTAAGGTGCTTGCTGCACAGACACATCTAGAAGCAGTGTGGCTCCGTGACTGCCCTGGACTGCCTCCTACCACCAGCTCCTAACAAAGCTCCGGGAGGCAGAAACTAGAAGGCATGTCAAGTACAAGGGCTGAGAGCCATGCAGAAGGTGAGGCAGGTGGAGCAGTGAGTGGCATGGTACCAGGGGAAGAAAGGCCTTCCTTGTTCCCTCCCTGTAATCTACGGCAGCCAGTCCTGGGCTACAGGCTCAGCTCTGCTTTAAAGGCTTCCCAGTTGCAGGGGTTGGTCTTGATGGAATTTGGTAGCTCATTGACAAAGGGCAACCATGCTTCTTGGCCTATGGGGTTCTGCAGGCACCGAGCCAATGCTGTGCTCTTGGATGTCACTGAGGCCTGTGCCATTGCTGGGGCTGAGACCCTAGTTTGAGGGTGCTGTGGTAGCAGTTGCTGTGAGGTGGCTAGCCTTCTCCAGCCTTAATAGCCCTGCTTGCTCTCTGGGGAAGGCACCACCTGAATTTTGCTGAGTGGGCCGCAGGGTGGAACCTTTCTTTATACAGCTTTGCTGAAGAGATCATTCAGGAAAGGTCCAAGGCCGAGTTCCAGGCTAGACTGCCCTAGTGGGTGGATGATGATGCTGACACAATAAATCCTATCCCTTTTTGAGGGTGCTGGGTGAGGGCAGGGCTGACTACATGAAGGAGGAGGTCTGTGACCGGGACTATGCTGTTGGTCTTGGTCTATGTGGGCCAGGGGAAGAACATGTCAGCCTTGCTTGTGGCTGGAGGGGTCAAGTGGCCCTGGCTCAGGGCTGCAGTGATCTTGTCTATTCTATCTGTTGGTGCTGAACAGATCCCAATAGTCTCTCTGAGCACTGAGCAATACAGCACTATCAGGGATGAGAATTATCTCCTTTAGGGGCCTACTCATTTGTAGACATCACTGAACTAAGGACCACATCAGGAACAGCTGATGGGTCCAGCCTCTCTTGGCATGGCGTTAGGGCCCAGCACACTATCATTTTGATTTGGTCTTCAACTTCAGCTGTACCTTTGTGTCTGACCCACTCCATCATGTTAAAAATGACAAAACCTGTCTGCTTCCCAAGAATCATCGCTCCCTGTAGCACCTGGAGGCCTCCAAGTAAGGGTCAGTTGCTAGGTAGGTTCCTTCAGAACCTGGCACTTTCTCCTACAACTTAAGGTAGCAGCCTCCAGACCTCTGCATACCAGAGGGTTAAGATGTGTCCTAGAAAGATGACAAAGATCGCCTATGCTGGGTCAGCTAGCTTTCTTCAGCCAGTGAGAATCCAAAAGCCTTGTGACATGGTTTGTGTGAAGTCTCAGTGTGGTACTAGAGGTGACACAGCTGCTTTAGCCTGAGGTCAGCCAGGTCACAAGATCCTCCTTCCCACAGCTCATTAAGAATCACTGTCCTGGTCAGTGTCTACACTTGGATAATCTGTGTAGTGAGTGGCTGACATCCCTGTTTCCTTAGGAAGTGGCTGCCTGGTGGACACAGGAGCCATGCAGCTCACTAGCAACAGGGGCCATCTCATTCAGTGGCACCATCTGTACACAGGCCACAGCACCCCAATCCCACAGGGAAGATACTCACGTTAGTTGATGGATGTTGGAAGGCATTGGAGGGAAACATCACAGTTAGGACTGTTAATGACTCACACTGCCGTTAAGACTGACCTTGAACATGCGCAAACGTTCATCAGTCGTGGTGGTGGTGGTTAGTGCCATATTCAAATAAAAATATTTCTATACAATATGTTCATTTGGTCATGTGCTATTTACAGATTGTACAAAACATTCACACACACACACATACACACACACACTTGTCCTTACACCAATCTACATATAACAGGCCAGCAGAAACTTGAGTAAATGTCTATCACATGACAGATCGTGCCTATACATATAAATAAAATCCTACTATGCAGCAGAACAGGATTCTTCTTCTCAGGAACAGGAAACTAAGGCTCTAAGCTGAGAAGCTCAGAAATTTGAACTGATTATAGGTAGTTCAAGGCCATTAAGAACAAGACAGTTATTTTTCTCTGTCCATTTAAAATGTTTTATTTTTCTTTTAAACTAGATTGTGAAGTGCCACTGAATAGGCAATGTTGGCAAAACAATGTCTGTTACAATAAAATACATTAGACATTTAAATAAATAACCTTAAAAACTAGGCGAAGGGACAGAAACCCAGTCGATTGAATCTGGAGCAATGTTTTCTGCACAAGCGAGACAGGCAAACCTCTCGTGAAGACGGATGTAAACAGAACCATCAGACCTACAGGAAGAAGCCGAGCGGGCTGGGGTGGGCCGGGGGTGACAGAGGCTGAGGGTGCAGGAAGTGGCAAACCAAAAATACTGACTGAGGTAGCAGGACTCTGCTCAGTGCAGAAAAATTGGCTTATGAATAAAAATTAGACTGTGATACCAAATTAAATCCAGAGAATCATGCAAGGACACAATACGTGCTGTTCAGGGTTTTCTTTAAAAGCACACACATTCATTTCCTAAGTCTGCTGCTGCCAATGTCTGCTGCCAATGTCTGCTGGCTCAACTATCTTTGTACAAGTATGAGTATGGAACAGAACACTGTACATGCTTTTTCATCTACAAAAAAATATCTGCATAAAATAGTGTTAGTTCTCTGTACATGTCAATGGACACTTTTATTATGTGTATAAAAAAAGGAAAATCTTGTCCCACTGGAGTCAGAAAAAGCAAAACAAAATCTAGATATGAAACTTCCTTCACCAGCCAATATGTTCATGTGAAAATTCAGCAGAAATAGACAGTTGCTTTAAACAATAAAAAATTAATTGATTAAGTTAAACATCTTCTGTATGTAGCGCTGTCAGTCAAGACCAGAACATATCACTAAAGTTAGTGTCTGTGCTGTAGACCCAGACCACCAGGGGCATAATGAGCAGCACAAACGGCCAGGAAATGCCATCGGTGCATGCCGACAGGGAGCAGGAGGATTTGGTGGCAGGCTGCACACACTCTTTACCGGGTTCCAGGTAGTTTCGGGCCACAAACTTGAGCGTCTCATCCATGAGGATCACAGGCAAGGAGATCTTCAGCACCATCAGCCACTGGGTCAGATTCAGCGGTGTGATCTGGAAAATGAGCTGAGACAAAGAAGGCCGTGTCAAGCTTCTGGACCTGCTAGAGAGGAACCACACCAGACCCAGCCCAGGGCCCATAATGACTCACTGGCAAAGGTTCCACGTAGAGGATCAAGAAGTGAAGTGACATGGACAAACAGATGGAGCCCACGAGCCAGATATTCTCCCAGGGGGGCATCCTCAGCAAAGACTGGTTTTCAGACAAGCTACAGGTGAGAAGAGAGGTGACCTCACCAGAGGCAAAGGTGCATGTCAGTGACACAAAAGGGGGAAAGGGTTTAGTGGTGTAGTTCTGGCAATGCCTGCTGACCTAACATTAAAGGCCTGGATCTCCCAGTGGGGCGAGCTGTAGCTTTGGTGCAGCAGGTCCATCTCAGCAGGCTCAAAGCTGCTAGTGATGGCCAAAGATATTGGAAACTTTCATCAGTGGCTTAGATGGAACCTCCTGTGCTCTACTCCCTAGGGTTCAGGCATAGTTTGGACTGCTGGTTCCATTCATATACCCTGCCACATCAGGAATCCATGATGGTGACAACCCCTACTGCTTCCTGGGAACAGCTTAAAACTATGTTTGTCATTTTCTGGGAGGGAAGAGCTACCAGCCTTGACTCTCATAAACCCTAGGACCTTAGCTTACAAGACTCACTAACCTGTTGAGGGCATTACACATCTCTATGGTTACTAGAACAGAAAGTGCCATTGTCATTGGATACGGGGACTCAAAGATTGCACAATCGACTCCATCAAAGTCTGGGTTGTCCTCCTTACATTGTAGGAAATGACTCTGCAACGAAAGTCCAAACATCCCATCAGCCAGGAATACTTCCCAAATGTAGATCCCAATTCCATACCAAGTCAAAGACCCAGCACCAACACAAATACAGCTCAGCAGAAGCCCTGGGTCCCAGAGCTACATGAAGCAACTATTTACTGTTTGAGCCCTAAGATGATCCCAAACCACACAAAAACAAAGTGCTTACAAGAATTCACTCTACTACACAGGGTTTTTTGTTTGTTTGTTTGTTTTTTTAAAAAAAGTGGCTACATACCAGCTGGTAGAAAGAGACTCTTGGACCACCATCAGCAGCGATGAACCACCATGCAGCAGCACCCACAGTGGCAGCGCCAACATAACCTGGAAACAAACATGATGTTGCCGACATACTTGGGGCTGTGGACAGCAGCACTGCCAACTGCAGGTTAATAACACAGGCCAGAGCAGCTGACTACAGACAGGGTGTTTCTGGTTTTAAAAGGAACTAAGCTATCTCTTAGTTTGTGAGGAAATGTTCCTGCTGAAGCCAACACACACCCTGCACAATGTGCCAGCGCTGAAGAGCAAGCACAGGCATGCTTCAAGACAACAGGTGTTGTGCAGGTACATCCAACCCTTCACGTAGGACACACAAGGTGTGAGAACCAAGTCACACCACAGTTTATAGGTAAACCGATGTGACTTTGTTCGACAGTGTAGTTGCATTGTTCTGGCCATGGCCAAATAGAACCCTTCCAAAGAACTGCCATTACGGTGCTGGTGCCTAACCCTCAGCAGCAGAGTTGGGTATAAGGCAGAGGCCATTCCTCATCAATTTCATTCAGGAAGTCTACAAAGCTAAGAATGGTCTATCCCATGGTCATAATCACCTAACCAATGGCAAAGCACAGAGCTAACCTGGGATTACGATAGTGTACCAGGGCACTGGTTAGAAGACAGGGAATGGAATTTTTTTTTGCCCAAAGGGCAGCTGGTCCATGAGATATTGTAAAGGCCAGAGGAACTGGCAAGCCCCTCTAGATTGTATGCTCATTAAACTGAACTATGACAGAGAATGTACTAGCCTCTGCTAGTGGACTCTTCTTGTTCCCTAGGTGGTAATAACCCATTCAAATCTTGGCCTGGAGCTCAACAGGGAAGGGCCCTGGCATGTCTTGATATTTTTAACACTCTGGGCAAGAGGAAAATATAAAAAGCCTGCTGACTAACTGCTGATTCTCTATAACCCAAGGAAGGACAGAATGCTCAACAGAGGCTTTTAGTGACCTGTACCACACACAGAACACCCTCCTACACAAACAACAAACACTGTACTCACAGCCAATAGCCAGGTAACGGAAAAAGAGCCACCCGCTGATCAGTGGTTCTTTTGGGTTCCGGGGGGGTTTGTTCATGATGTCCAAGTCTGGAGGATTGAACCCCAGCGCAGTGGCAGGCAGACCATCTGTCACCAGATTGACCCAGAGTAACTGGACAGGAATTAAAGCCTCAGGAAACCCAAGGGCTGCCGTCAGGAAGATACTGTTTCCATCCAAGGGAAGAAGAGAAAGAACTCAGTGAATTTTGGAACTATGGAAGTTGCTTCTCTCCCTAAGCCAGGAGCATCAGACAACATCTAATCTGTCAAAGTTCATATGAAACTTATGAGAGGACCAAGACTTTGGGGATTTTAAACATTGTTACGGAATATTTTCTGCACCACTGGGCAGCTGCAGGTTACGTCCCATGAGATTTCTCTCCTCTCAGGCTAACAACCAAATTTGCTATAACAGAAGCAGCAACCTGAGAAAGCTCAGCATCCTGGCCCCAGTCTTGAAAGACATAGTATAGTTCCAGTAAGACACCCACCAGACCACTTCCCCCACGTTGGATGAGATGAGGTAGCGGATGAATTGCTTCATGTTGTTGTAGATGGCTCGCCCCTCCTCTACAGCAGCCACAATGGTGGAGAAGTTGTCATCTGCCAGGACCATCTCAGAGGCAGTCTTAGCCACTGCAGTACCTGAACCCATGGCAATCCCGATCTCAGATTTCTTCAGAGCAGGAGCATCATTCACACCATCACCAGTCTGAAAGGGAACCACAGATGATTCAGATATCACCCATGTGGCATACCTCTGAGCAGAGGCAGACTAATGCAGAAGGAAATGGGACAGAGTAGTAGCTGGTGTCAAATACTTTACTAAGAAAATATAAAAGCAGCCATGTGAGCTTGCCAAAGAGTCACAGGAAGGCAGAACTAGGGAATGGACATCTGCTTATATCACCTTACAGAGATACTCAAAAAACAAACAAACAAACAAACCAAAACCGAGAGCCATTTATGATGTGACCACATAATTTAAGATCATTTACACACATCATACACAGACTTGAATACTAAGTATTTTTTTATAGATTAAAAACATGCTTTTCTGGGGGGTGAGGGGACACAGGATCTCACTAGGTAGCACAGGCTTGCCTCAGCCTAAGGATTATGGGCGCACACACACCAACACCCACACTCACACCAATTTGTGTCATGTAAACCACTGTCCATGTCTAAAAGCTTACCATAGCTGTGATCTCATCAAAGGACTGAAGGAACTCAACGATCTTAGACTTGTGGGAAGGTTCAACTCGAGCAAAACAGCGGGCATTTAAGCAGGCATCTCTCTGGGCTGAGGGGCTTAGTTCATCAAACTCTCTTCCTGTAAAAGCTTTTGATGTCACATCCTCATCCTGCCCAAAGATGCCAATGCGGCGACAGATGGCCACAGCAGTGCCTTTGTTATCCCCGGTGATCATGATGACTCGGATGCCCGCTTGTCGGCACAGCTTCACAGAAGAGGCTACTTCAATCCTGGGAGGATCCAGCATGCCCACACAGCCGACGAAAGTCAGATTGGTCTAAAGTGAGAAAGCCACCTGAGTTTGAATAGCCTATCCCCACCAACAGAGTCCTGGCAGCTCCCTCTTGCTTGGTCTCACTAGATAACTGTCCTGACACTTGTAGAACAGCGTCTTCTGCCTCAGCCTGCTCCATACACCTTATCAAACTATTCTGGTCTAAATTCTCACATTTAAAAACTGTACCCAGGGGGCGGGGGAACATAGAGAACAAAGTGTTAAAAAATAGGAGCACACTTAGAGGCTGGCAGGGTCAGTCCCATAGCAAAGCTGTTCCCGATACAAAACTCAGGTCTAAGGATCAAGTGGAAATGAAGCCTCTCAGCTTTTTACCAATACTTAATATTTTTAAAATATCCATTAGTAACTTGGTTTACTTTAGGCTTTGACAGGCGTGTCTGAACTTGTCTTGATTATTCTACACTGAAAGCAGATTTACTAAATCCTTAACTATTTCTGTTTGAAGCAGCAATCCAAACAAGGGTGACTCCTGTGGCTTGGCCAAGGACAGCTGCCTGTCCTCTGGCAGCAGAGGCTGGACAGTGACCGCGCTGGTGTAGGTGCAGGTACCTCATATTTTATGAAGTTAGCAGAATCTTCCAGGTGCATCTCCTCTCTCCTCAGTGGGTTGTCATGAGTGGCCAGAGCCAGGCACCGCAGTGTGTCGCTGCCACTGCCCCACTCCCGAATGACAGACATAATCTTCTGTTTGACACCAGGAGTCATGGGGACCTTGGTACTTCCAACTCGGATGTGGGTGCACCTATCGATGACACCTTCAGGAGCACCCTGAGAATATGAGACTCAGATCAGCAACTGCATCTGCCTGTTTACCTACCTGGTAAGAAAGCTTCAGTCTGTGCAGTACTTGCCTTCACAAACATCTTGCTCATGGATGTCCGGCTTGGTTTGTTTGGTGTACAGTAGACCGACATTGATTTTCTATCACGTGAAAACTCTAGAGTAAATTCCTTCTTCATCAGCTGTTTTATGACCTGTGGGGGATCAGACAGGAACCTGCTGGGTTACTATTCTAGACATTTTATTCCGCTCAGATACTCATCAGGCAGGCACTGTATGACAGAGCCTGCCCCTGTTCATATATTTTCATCACGTTGGAAGTATGGCAGCTTCAAGAGCAGTGAAAAAGTTAACAAGCCACCTTCACAAAAGTGTCCTCTTGTTTGGGAATAGATCAGAATGTATACTGAAGGCCACGGGGAAAAAAATTTGTGCAGGACTACAATGGAAAGCTATTAAGAAGTGTCTAGCTCTTGCTCCTGCTCTCGCCCCATTCCCTTTCCCCATCTCTCTCCACGTGCTCATGGCCTCTACACCCCCACCCCCGCCTTTCTCTGCCTCTACTACCCTCTTGACTCCCTTCCCCATGCCCTGAATAAACTCTATTCTATCCAAAACAAAACAAAACAAAAAACTGTCTAAAGAGCTAGTGTGGTGCTACATGCCTATAATCCTAGCAACTGGGAGGCCAAGGCAGGAGGATATCAAGTTCAAGGGTTGCCCCAGCTACATAGTGAAAACACAGAATTTCTTAAAGGGAGACATGTAATGCCATTTCATACAGTGGCTAGTCCAATGGCACAGGGTGTGGGTCCACAGTACGCTCTACAAAACATTGCAGTCACACTGTTCTGCCAGTGAGGGTCACTAAATGTTTTCCGTGGCTGCAGCAAGTAAGTACATTCATCTGAATTATAGAGAGCTAGGCCATGACCCCACCAGACTCAGAACATGCAAAGTTTTTAACATTATATAGCCAAAGACAGCATGGGAGTAATTAGACTCAAAAATGGACAGAGACTAGGAATGGATAGCTATCTACTTCCTGGTAGGTTGAAGAGATCAAAGACCCTGGAAGAGGAAGAAGCCAAGCCTGGGAGACACAGAACTTAAATGAGGGAGCGAGCAGAGAGTAGCACCCGATGTTTCCTTCAAGCACTCAGTGGCCTTCCGCTGACTGACACTCTGACTCTACTGTACCATCTGTACATCAATTCTTATCCAAATAAACATCCTCACCTGAGCAGGGTAAAGGCCTCATGCATGTTAGGCAAGCACCTTACCACTGAGCAACTTCCTTACCTCTACCTCTACCCCGACGGAAGGTTCTGAGCCAAGCAGAGTGACAGGTAGAATCCATCTGTCTATAGAGACAATGACTAGGTGGCAAATGTCTGTCAACAGCCACAAAAATGTTTTATTCAACTGCAGATTGGCTGGTCCTATGAGGTCACAGCAAGCCACAAAAGAGGAAGAGTATAGAAAGACAGCTCTAGTGTGATGGTCTGGAGGTGCTTAACAGTGGTTCCTGGACAGGCAGGGTTGCTCCTGCTGATGCTAGATTATGGCTCTGCTCAAGGCTAAAGAGTAGGTGATACAATATTCATGGCTGCTTCCTGCATCCTCCACCACTGACACACTGAATGACCTTTGGCATTAAGATTATGCAGACTGAGTGAGTTGAGAACTTTTAAAAAAAGAAGTATTTGCAGATTTAATGTCTCTAAGCACTATTAAAATTTCCTTATGGCAGTCTTGAAAGTTACTAGAGGACTACCAACTTTTCAGTTGTTGAATTTGCTGACAGATGATACTGCTTTGGGGGTTTACTGCGCATCCTTAAACACATGCGGAGTTACAATTCTGATTCTATGTCATTAGTTTTCAGTTCTTCGCATTCTTCCAACTGAAACTTGCAGCATTAACTTCTAACTTTCTATCACCTCTGTGAGATAGGGTCTTGATAACTAAATAGCCCAGGTTAGGTTGGCCATGAACTTGAGAGCCTTCCAACCTGGGGTTACAGGTAAACCTCACTGCCTTTCCTGGTTAGCCAGGAAACATCCTAATAATGGCAACTTAGAGGAGGAAGTTTATCTGTTGCAAGTTACAGCCTACCTGGCAGGAAAAGCACTGGCAAGAATCTGAGAGAATTAGACACACTGCACCCACAGTCAAGAGCAAAGAGCTAATGCATATACACTAGTCCTTAGGCCCCCTTCTACCAGGACAGATCATAATTCTTACATTTCAATTAACTCAAGAGAATCCCTCAAATGCCAATCTAATCTAGACAATTCTTCACTGCCATTCTCTTCCCAAGTGACTGCAGGTTGGGTCCTGTTGACCCAATGCTGACCACAGCAGGTATGCTGCTGGCTTTTTCCATCCACGAAGTAAACTCTCTAAAAACAAATTTATAGAGGGCTTGATAGTGATCAATGCACACTTCACTATCATCAAGGTTAGGTGACCTTTTTTAAAAATATAGTCTGTGTGATTTACTGTGTCTTGCTTCATGAACAGCAGCATTTTCTACCTTGAGCCATCTGTATGCATTTGAAAATGGGAAAGAGCACCCCCAGCCTCAACTAAAAACTAGGGGAAAAAAAGACAACCAGCTGGGCGACGTGGTGAAGGTGAGAAGGTAGAAGCAGGCAGGTTTGAGTTCTAGCCAGCCTAGCCTACAGAGCAACTTCCAGGACAGCCTGGGCTACAGTGAGAAATAATGTCTTGGAAGAACAAAACAGAAAATAAAACAACACAAATAATAAAAGAAAAAAAAAAAAGAAGTGACAAGTTTTGGTGATTGTTGTTCTCAGCAGTCCTTAGGTTGATTTCTGGGATACATCAACCCCCATTTTCTAGCTTTGTTTTGTACTTGTGTTTTTTGTTTTTTGTTTTCCCGAGACAGTCTGTGTAGCCCTGGCTGTCCTGGAACTCACTCTGTAAACCAGGCTGGCCTTGAACTCAGAAATCTACCTGTCTCTGCCTTCCAAGTGCTGGGATTCAAGGCGTGTGCCACCACTGCCCGGCTCTCAAAATGATTTTTAATGTACATGGGTGTTTTACTTGCATGCACGCATGTGTGAAAATATCAGATCCCCTGGAAATTAACCTCAGTTGGTCCTCTGGGAGAGCAACCAGTACTTTGAACCACTGAGCCATTTCTCCAAGACCCCCACTTTAATTTGGTATGCATGTCTGTGCACCTCATGTGTGCCTGGTACATGGAAGCCATAAGAGGAAACCTCTGATCCTTTGAGCCAGGAGGTGGGTGATGGGAATCAAATCCAGGCCCTCTAACAGAGCAGCCAGTACTCTTAACCATGGAGTTCTCTCCAGCTCCAAAGTCCACAACTGCAGACTTGTCTATTTTGTTACATTTAACAATTATAAACAAATTAACCACTGCATTTAGCACAAAGTTATAAGGGATTCAAAAGAGGTTTTGATGGACTGGTGGGTGGAGGCAAGAGCCTGACTGGAATGGATTTGAGAAAACAGCCGTGAAAAAGAGTACTCAACAGTTCTTTTCACTGAGTTAAACAAATGGGGTGTCAAATAAAAATTAGGGGAAGGGACAGCTCTGCGTTTAAAAAGCATATAAGTATTTTCTCTATGCTGCTGAAGAGCCAGCAGAGACAGGAACTGAAATACAGGCAGGAGGAGCTGGCTTCTGCCATGACTAAGGATAGTTCGCTTGTAGCTTCCTTAGAAAAGTCAGTCCTTTCAATACACCTATGACCATGCACTAATGATTGCTGGTTTTTAAATGTGATTTGGTGGTTTAATGAGCGTCTCGTTCTACAATCTGTGGCACTCCTCCTGGTATTCGTATCCCGAGTGCTAGGAATATAGGCATGAGAGACCATCTACCTGACTGTGACTATCAGTGGCATAATCAACACTGCAGAGGCCAGGGAGACAGGGAATGAAGGAGAGTGAGTGTAAATGTACAGCTAAGAGAGACAACAGTAAGCTCAATACTGACCGAGTTGCAGGCATTTGCACGTTCTATTTTAGAAAGTCCCTTCAGTTCGGTATCAAATACATTCATTTTCTCTACCAGGCACGTGAGAGCAGTCTCTGTAGCTTCTCCAACTTTTTCATACACACCCTTCGCCTGCATTGTCAAAAGAAGTCAGTGTCAGTAGAATAGCTTGTCCTCCCCAGTTCATGTGAGAAAAGACGGCACAACCTGAGAAACTAACTAATAACATCTGAGTTATTAAGATGTTTATTCCTGATCATTCCAGGCCACTGTTTATTATTATTCTAATGAGTTAGCTCTCTCTGGCAGAGGCCTAAACTTTGAGAAAGAAAGCAAATAATTAACCCCACTGTTTAACTTTTATAAGGTTTCTCTTGGTTACTACTCTTCACTACTACCATCAAACTCTTTAAGTTTCGGACTGGGCTCAAGGACACATGACAATCAGTGTGTACAAGTGCAGTCCTCACCCTCTTTCAGAAAGACTTGTAGCCTGAGTTCTGGTCCTTTAAAGGGTGCATCAGTGGTCAGAGAAGCAGGACACACTATGCATCTTGGTAAACCAACTGCAGTGCCCAGCCGAAGGCTGTGGAGGGCACCTGGCTTTTATTCTCAGCTAGGCCACATGGAATAGAAATGGGAAATAAAATCAGGAACTTAATCTTTCAGAGTAAGGAAGGTGTTTTTTAAAAATTCCAGTCACCTACCTACCCTTGAACCAGGGTTAGAACATTACGAGGAGTCTTACCTCATTATAATCCAAAGCAGAGTCATTACACAGAGCACAGATCGTTGCTAACTCTACAAGCCCGTCAAACTGATGGCATTTCACTGGCTTATCATCTTTTTGCCTATCAAAAGAGAAAAACATTTCTGGATCACAGTTTGTCTCAACTTAAGATAAAAAAATAAACCCTAAAATAAACCCTAAACATTTCTTGTGTGAGAGGCTGAGTGCCACAATGTAGCACATATGTACAGGAGGTCAGAGGACAAATTGTGGAAGGTCCTCTCCTTCCACCACTAAGTTCCTGAGATGGAGCTCCCATTGCAGAGCCTACAGAGAGTGTTTTTTACACTCTACCTCCCATTTATTTGAAACTAAATTTCAGTTTCTATCCCAGCATGGCCCTGATGGGCCCCCCCCCCAATGAAAATAGGAGTTTGGGGAGAACAAAATGGAACAGGCTCAAAAAAGTTTGAATGACCAGAAATTCTCATCAAAACCCCACTATGTACCTGTAAGTGAAGAACAAAACAGAGCCTTCAGCAGAAAGTCTGGGCTTCAAACGATATTCTGTTAATAAAAATCGCTAACAGGAGCGGTCAGCCATCCAGCAACAGTTCCTTCTGTGTGTCAGAGAGCACACACGTTTAAGAAGGTTCTGGTGGAGGCCAGGCTGGTTACAATCTTGTAACCTGCCACAGTGCCCATCCTTGTGGCACATTCTGCTGTTTGTTTATTCAGTGCTTCTGGGGATCAAAGCATTTTTGTGGATGCTAGGCACACATTAGATCTACCACTAAGCCATACCTCAGTCAACATTAAGATTTTCTCGCTGGGCAGTGGTGGCGCATGCCTTTAATCCCATTACCCGGGAGGCAGAGGCAGGTGGATTTCTGAGTTTGTGGCCAGCCTGGTCTACAGAGTGAGTTCCAGAACAGCCAGGGCTACACAGAGAAACCCTGTCTTGAACTCCTTCCCCCCAATCCCCCCAAAAAAGATTTTCTAGATTCATCCCTCACGATGTCACTACAATGACAGAGTCCAAGATGATGAAGCTTACTCACACTTCTCCAATGGGTGCATATGTAGATCCAGTTATGGTAAACTCATTAAGGGAACAAGTGTCACCTTCCACTTTGTCCAGAATGAACATCTATAAGGAAATACAAAATAAAAAGTTCTTATATATAAGATAGACACACAATAAATCCTTGTCTACAGTGAAAAATCCTGTCATTTAAGGTTGGAGTTAGGTGGTAGTGGTGCAGGCCTTTAATCACATCATTCAGGAGACAGAAGCAAGTAGACCTCTGTGAGTTTGAGGCCAGCCTGTTCTACAAAATTCCAGGACATCTAAGGCTACAAAGAGAAACCCCGTCTAAAAAAAAAAAGGGGGGGGGGGGACTAACAATGCTCACCTAGGTTCACCCTCACAGCACTGCTCTTCTTCAGTAGCCCAGATAGCCTCCAACATGACTGTCTAAATAGTGATGCAGTCCAAGATAACCCAAATAAAGATAGGGGGATTCAGAAGCCTTGCTGGCTTCTGATCATTCTTTAAGTGCTCAGAATTCTATTATCAAGTAGTTAAGAGACTATCATTACATTGTTTTGCTTTAAAAACAGGCATAGACGCTCAGGAAAAAGAGACTCATAGTTCAGAGTCAAACATTCCGGTAAAGCAGTAGGAGCTCTGCCAGAATACTTGGTGCCTCTCTGCCTACCCAGGCCCCAGTCAGTGTCTGTCAATGCAGGAGCTGCTTGCTTGCCATCCCCCCTGCCCCTTTTTTTGGTGGGAGACAGGATCTCACTGTGTAGCTGGCCTCAAACTCAGAAATGTGTGCTTCTTCAGCTCCAGTTTTGGGATTAAAGGTGTGCACCACTAAGTGTGTGTGTGCTCATTTTATAGAAATTCATAGGAAAAATAGGTTCAATTCAAAATCACACAAATTACTAAGTTAAACAACAAAGCCTGAGTTAATGGCCAATCTTTTCTGTAAGAAGATCTAACTTAACTGAAAATTTGACCTCACACACCACTTAACATTCTTTTTTTTTTTCAGCCTCATATATGTCATATGCACCTAGATTCTCAATTCTTTTGCTTTCTTCTTTAAATATGATAATGTCTCCTTTAGCCCGGGCTAGCCTCAAACTCACTTAGTAGCCAAAGATAATCTTGACTTCCTGATCTTGCTGCCTCACCTGCAGGACCCGGACCCGTACCTAGTTTCAGTTCTTACTGAGCACATTAAAAAGTTTCTTATTTTACTTCAAACGTTCTAACAAGAGAAGAAAGCAAGGCTAACCTGACAGAAAATGCCAACTTATAAGCAAGCATCTGCTTGTATGTGTCAGGGAGAAATCATGTTTCGTTTAGTGTGCTACAGAAATAGCAACTGACTTCAGCAGGAGGTTAACTAGTTGTTTCCTCTGGAACACATACATCTAGAGACAGAGGATGAAACCTCTAGTTACTTTTTTAATAAAAATTTATAAGCTTTATAGCTATTCTGTATTTCCCAAGACAGTTGGGAATTAATTTTTTTAACATATTTTTGTGTGTCAGGAATACATGCAGAGGTCAGAGGCTAACTTTCAGGAGTTAGTTCTCTCTTTCCACCAAGTGGGATCACTCACAGATTGCATGCAAGAATCACAAAGGACATTCCCTACTCACCCTGCAGACAGACATCTGGTTTGTGGTAAGTGTGCCTGTCTTGTCTGAGCAGATAACAGAAGTACAACCAAGGGTTTCCACAGAAGGCAGACTTCGAACAATAGCATTTTTCTTTGCCATCCTGCGAGTTCCAAGAGCCAAGCAAGTGGTGATGACAGCAGGCAAACCCTCGGGGATGGCAGCAACAGCCAGGGCGACTGCAATCTTAAAGTAGTAGATGGCACCTCTGATCCAAGAGCCACCGTGAACTGGGTCATTGAAATGCCCAATGTTGATGATCCAGACTGCAATGCAAATGAGGGAGATGACTTTGGAAAGCTGCTCCCCAAACTCATCCAGCTTCTGCTGAAGGGGCGTTCTCTCCTGCTCTGTTGCGACCATTTCATCCCGGATCTTGCCGATTTCAGTATTGACTCCAGTTGCCACCACCACTCCCATAGCTTTCCCAGCAGCGATGTTTGTACCCTAAGGAGAAGAGGAAAACTGGTCATAAGCTCAATAGCACATCCCAACTTAGATATACTGACCGGAATACCGACTGGATCCCATAGTACCTACTCACTCCCTGGGATAGGACAGCTTTCTACAACATGGAACCTGGCCTACAGACCTGCTCTGAGCTTAGCAACACTCTAACTTTTGTAACTTCAAATCCTGTGCAGCTCTCGGCCCTATGTGCTCTTTTATCTTTGTTTCTCATTCCACTTTTGTCACGTCTAAGGATGGGTGGACAGCCCTGTTGGCTGTTTCAGAATTTCTACTCCAGCACCAGCCCTGAGGTGAAATCAAATGTGAAATGTGTTCTCGCCCTACTTCCACCTTAACGGCCAGTGCGGGAATGCCAGCACAGCATTACTCACTACAGCGTATGTGTAAGCTCTCCTACTAACCTGCAAAGCCTGCCCCTGAAATACTAAGCTAGATCATAAATAATCAAAACACATGCATTTCCATATTCTATACTACTTGAAAAATATTCCATTATCAACCAAAAAAACCTAAACTTGTATGCGCTTTCACCGAGGCTCACATGGTATGTATGCCATGCTTGCTCTTTCCAAACGACTTCAGCAGCAATGCCCATATCGTGTAAAAAGCACCCTTTCTAGGCTTGATGACTTTCCTGAAAATGTGACTTCCCCACTGTTACAAATGGAGTTTAAACACGTCTGAGTTAATCACTTCATTAGCTGGCAACTGACACGAAAGCCATCAAGTCACACATGCCACCATTTTACAGTCTTTAGCTTGGTTCGCTTGCTTTGCTGCCAGTGCCTTCATTACTCTTTCATCCCCAGCTGTGTTGGTTTTTTGACAGCTGACACACACACACACACACACAAAATCTCTAAAGAATAATTATCCTTGGAATAACTGGTTATTTTCTGAAGTCTGGCCACTGAGAGTGACCAGTTGTTTTTTTTTTTTAAAAAAAAAAAAAAAAAAATCAGAATTTTGGTGGTTTGAATGAAAGTGGCCCCCATATACTCATATGGAGTTTCATTATTGGGAGCAGGTGTGGTCTTGAGGTTTCAGAAGCTCAGGCCAGGCCTTGTGGCTCACTCTCTTACTGCTTCCTCAGGATCCAGATGAAGAATTTTTCTCAGCTATCTCTCCAGCACCATGTCTGCCTGCATACCACCAGGCTTCCTGTCATGAAAATAACGGACTAAACCTCTGAACAGTAAGCCACCCTTAATTAAATGTTTTCCTTTATAAGAGTTGCTGTGGTGATGGTGTCTTCACAGCAATAGAAACCCTAATGAAGACAGGGACTATCTCCAAATAAAAGAACCTTCTTTGTGAGGCGCTGGGTTCAACTCCCAGGAGACCCCACCCCCAACATGTGATAAAAGTACTCACAGAAAAGAGCATGTTCTTTTTGTCTTGATTAACAGCTCGTGGGTCAGGGACAGGGTCAGTATGCTTGATGACTGAGACAGATTCACCTATGCAGGTTATGAGACAGGATGGTTAGCTCTATCTGAGGCATGTCCAATCCCACACCACCCCATCCCCACTGCTTATCACTGTCAATGTGAGCGGTTGTGGTAACACACACCTATAATGCCCACACAGGAACTGAGGCAAGTACAGTTCAAGTTCACTGCCACCATGGGCTACATATCCAGCTTGAGGTGAGCAACACAGTGAAACCCAGTCTCAAAGAAGCAAACACGTACATACTCATTGCCAATAGAGGAAAAGGAACAAATGGCTCAATTTATTGAAAATAGGCAAACTAGGAAAATTTTGTAATGGAAATTTATGTCAGAGTAAAGACTGTCAGGATTACAAAAAGTGTAATTTTAAAAATAAAGACTAATTTTGAAATAACATCCTGGAATAGTCAAAAGTATGGTTATTTGTCTGACCTAGGACTGTGGTATAACATTCAGCTGGGCTGGGCATGTAGTTCAGGTGACAGAGTGCTTACTTAGCATGCAAAATCTGGGGTCAATCTCCAGCACCATACAAAGCCAAGTGTGGTGGTACATGCTTTTAAGCCCAACAGTTGGAAAGTATAGACAGTACAAAGAGCAGTTCAAGATTATTCTCAGCTATATACCAAGTTGGAGGACAGCCTGGGCTACAGGATATCCTGCCTCAAAAAGGGGGAACCTGCAAGATTCTGGTAACTGTTTTAGTTTTCTCTCTTGTTTTAACTCTAGCCACACTTTGAGGATTTAGGTATACAACCCAATCATTTCCCTAACATTTTATGGCTTAAATAACTTGAAGCTGATGTTGCTAAAGGGAATTTTATTAGTTAAGCATTTATATAAAATCAACTGTTAAAGCCCAGGTGACTGGGGGCTTGGAGAGATGGCTCAGCAGTTAAGAGCACTGACTGCTCTTCCAGAGGTCCTGAGTTCAATCCCCAGCAACCACATGGTGGCTCACAACCATCTGTAATGGGATCCGATGCCCTCTTCTGGTGTGTCTGAAGACAGCGGCAGTGTACTCACATACATAAAATAAATAAAAAAAATCTTAAATTAAAAAAAAAAGGCTCAGGTGGCACGGACCTACCATATTATGATCAGTTAGTTACTTTTAAAACTGAACCCAAATAAATGTTACAGGCTTTAACCCTTATATATATTGCTATTCAGGTTAGCGCTTCATTTTTTTTAATGCATGTGTGAGGGTAGGAAGAGAAAGCGGATGTGTTTTGTTTGTGGAGACAGGGTTTCTTTCTCTGTGTAGACCTGGCTGGCCTTGAACTCACAGAGATCTGCCTGCCTCTGCTTCCCGAATGCTGGGATTAAAAGTGTATGCTACCATGCCTGGCTAACCATGTGGTTTTCTTTTTTTGCATACACACTGTGTTTTGCCTGCATTGTGTGTCTGTGAGGCTGCTGGAGTTGTGAGTTGCCATGTGGGTGCTGGGGATTGAACCCAGGTCCTTTGGAAAAGCAGCTGGTACTCTTGCCAGCAAGCCATGTCTCCAACCTGACAACTTTGCCTGCAGACATCATTCCACCCTGGATCGTAACTCTAAGAAATTAAGTATCTTAGAAGGTGAGGGTAGGATCCCATAAAGGGGTGGCGCTCACTGACTACATACAGCTGAGAGATAAAAGGCTTCAGATTTGAGTGATTTTCCAATGTATAATACTTACCTGTAAGAATTGACTGGTCAACCCTTAGAGTTGTAGACTTGATGGATGTCAATCTAATATCAGCAGGAACTTTGTCACCAACTAATTAAGAGGTTAAAAAAGGGAGGGTCAGTTAAAGTGAGCAACCTTTATGGTTACCTAAAGATGAATGATTCCATATCAAACACGCTTTTTAAAACCAAATACCTTGCATACAACACAACAGAATACTTTTCTATTTCTGAGCAGAGGGAACAGATTAAGGATAGAATACTGCCAATGTATACTACAATGTAATTTATGTTTAAAGCGAGCTAGATGGGGGCTGGAGGGTCAGATGGTAGACAGGGGCTGGCTGTGGTCCCTAGAACTGAGTGACTACCTATGGTACACACATAGGAAATTCCCACCAGAAGATCAAGACTGCACAGTCTCCCTCAGCGGTACAATGAATCTGAGACCAAACACACACACACTGAATAGATCTGAAATACATAGGAAGGTCCATCAGAAAAGCAACACTGACAAGAAACAAATGATTCTTAAAAAAATCAATTACTTCACAACACAGATACAAAGCAGTAGAAATGCTATTTTGCCTTCAAAGTGGCAAGAAATAAGAAAATAGACCTCAGTCAAAGATATACAGTAATAAGATTCTTACTTCACAAAAGCTAAACATCTGCCAGTTTCCATAGGGGGTGAAAAAGAACAAACAAGGCTGGGGGACAGGTTTTTGGCTAAAGCTCACATGCAAGCATAGAAACAAGAGTTCCATGATTCCATAGGTTCAGTTCTCAGAACCTGTGGGGAAGCCGAAGGTTGGGGGCAACTCCACAAAGTTGTCCTCTCTTCTCCACATCACACACATACAATAACACAAATCCTAGAAATTAAGTAAAAAGCTAGAGGTAGGTCAGTGAGATTGTGTAGCGGGTAGGCTCTTGAAGGCAAATCTGAAGAGTATGTTTGATCGCCACAATCGAAGGAGAGAACAGACTGCCTGAAGTTGTCTCCAGACCTCCAAATAAAAATGTAAAAAGCAAGAGGCACATAGGACAAACAAATGCAGAAATCAAGGAAACTTCTCCCAGTGCTAAAAAAAGACAATGTAAGATGTATATAATGACACCCAATAGTCTGTGTCACGAAGTATGGCTGGCTAATTTGTTAGCATCGTTACCTGTGCTTCTAGACCCTGGGAAACACAGGGCACAGGGAAATGAAACTGTTGTTGCCCTCTAAAAGCTGCACCACACACTGCTCTTATTTTATAAAGCTTACTTTTATGACTTTATTCAAAAATTTTGTAAGCAATAAAAGCTGTGATCACTTTATATTCATACTACAGTGAAAATTTCCCAAGATACCTGTACATCACATGGGAAATCACAAGAGATCAATCACACACACACAGAGCTGCTAGTGTTTAACAAATGAGCACCACTGGGTTTCCAGGCCACAGTGGAGAGAGACATTTCACCCTATAACCTTTGGTACCTTTTAAATTATCAAATAAATAAATCTCTTGCATAACCTGAAGATTTTCAGTCAACAATTTGTTTCCTGGGTAGAGTTCCTGTAATAGCCCCAAAGGGCTACTAGCTGAGCCCTTGGTGAGTATAAAGCAAAATGCTATAATACACCTAGTAAGAGACAACGCCAAAGTTCCATGTACGTCCTGAGAACAGTGCCCAGAGCTGTAGTCTCCAAACAGTACCAAAGAAATGCACATCTGCATGAGAACTAATATGCACATTTAGTGGGACTTTAAAACAAGATGGGAACGGGTATGCTCAGAAGACAGCCTGCTTAGCAGTGCCTGGGACTGCCTCCAAGACTCAAAGTGCGAAACTTCCCAGGATGTTTTCAAAGGCAACCAAAGTGGTTTAAGGAAATGCCAAAATAGCCATCCTATCTAAGTATGCCCTACGCGTTAGCCCTTCTCCAGAACTTACCCAAGGAGAATATAGCTAACTTTTTAAAAACACTTTACTGCCATGGCTCTCAACCTTCTTAATGCTTAATCCCTTTAATACAGTTCCTCATGCTCTGGTGATCCTCAGCCATAAAATTATGTTGCTACTTCATAACTGTAATTTTAGTACTGTTATGAGTCATAATGTAAATATCTGATATGCAGGATATCTGACATGCAACCCATGTCAGATATCCTGCATAAAATGACCCAATGTCTAAGAAAGCAAGGCAGCACTCAAAGCTAGTACATCCAAAATCTCCAGGGATAAAGATCATCCTTGCATTTGACTACAGGGACACACAGGTGAAGGTAGAATTCCTGATGGAAATGCTTATGCAACCAAGAGCAACATTCCAACTGAATAAAACAAACCTTCCACCTTAATGTTCATGGTAGACCAAAGGGAGTACATCCAAAAGACACCAAAACTAAACAACAACAACAAAAAGCAGTTAAGACCAAGCCTGACAGTTGCATGCCTCTAATACCAGTACTCTGCAGGCAAAAGTGGATCTCTGAATTTCAGGCAAGTCAGGACTAAGTAGTGAAACCCTGTCTCAACACAACAAACAAATCAATAAATTACAAAAAATTTGTAATGGTGCTATTTTTTGTTTTGGGCTTTAAAATTTGTATTACATTTTTACTTATTTTCTATTTGTGTGGGACATCCCAGGTGAATGAAGGTCAAAGTCAGTTGTCTCCTATCATGTGGGTCCCAAGGATTGATTGAATTCAGGTCATCAGAAGGCAGCAGACACTGCTAATCGATCTTGGTGACTCTGGTTTTGTTTCTGATTAAATTTAAGTTTTTTCATACAATATATTCTGATCATGTTTTCTCTTCCCAGATTCTCCCTAGCTCCCTACCCACCACCTTTACGTTCTTTCAACCCCCTCACCTCCCCATAAAAACATAAAATAAAATCAAACAAAAAACTAAGATTAGGCCAGGCAGGGCAGTGGTGGCACACACCTTTAATCCCAGCACTCAAGAGGCAGAGACAGACAGGCAGATTTCTGAGTCTGAGGCCAGCCTGGTCTACAGAGTGAGTTCCAGGACAGCCAGGGCTACACAGAGAAACCCTGTCTTGGAAAAAGAAAAAAAAGAAAAAAAAAAAAAAGAAAAAAAAGATACAACAAAAAACTAAGATTAAAAAATACCCAAACAAGACAAAAACCCCACATAAATACCAGTTAGTTTTGTGAGTTGTTGGCCAACTTCTCCTGGGCATGTGGCTGTCATGGTTTTTACACTAGCTATTTTAAAGACAGGCCTAGTGTTGAACTTGTGGCAATCCTCTCGCTCAGCTGAAGTACTAGATGTGCCGCCACCACTGTTTTAATTGTATTATTTCTGCACATCACAAATTAATCTGATTCCCTGGGCCTTTCAACATTGTGAAATGAGTACAAGGTCAACTGAAGTATTATAACTCTACATGGAAAATTTCCAAATGCTCCTTTGATGTCCAAGATGGTTTATGTAATGATCCTATGGGAGCTGCAGGCAAGACTTTGTCCAATGAGGTACAGAGGTGGTAGCAATCTATAGCTGATGTTATTCATGACTCTGCACTGTAACTGATGGGGGACACAGTAACTGTATTTACAAATTTCCACCTAGGGGAGCTAGAGAAAGACTCAGAGGTTAAGAGTTCTGGCTTCTCTTATAGAGCCTGGGTTTGATTCCCAACACTCACACAGTGGCTCATTACTGCCTTTAACGCCAATCCCAAAGGAGCCCATCCATGCCCTCTTCTGGCTTCTTTGGAAATATGGTGAATAGACACATGAGTAGGCACAACACCTATACAGGTAATTAAAAAGACAAAAAAAATCATCTAATGCTGACAAGATGGTTCATCAGGTAAAGCTCTCATTGAGCAAGGTGAGGACCTGAGTATACTTGGAGCTCATGTTGGAAATAGAGAAGAGAACCAACTTCCACACTCTGTAGCACACTGAGACCTCTCTCTCTCTCTCTCTCTCTCTCTCTCTCTCTCTCTCTCTCTCTCACACACACACACACACACACACACACACACACACCCCGTAACACTGAGGAGGCAGAGGCAGGTGGATCTCAGTGAGTTCAAGGTCAACCTGTTTCTCACAATGAGTTTCAGGACATCCAAGACAGCCATAGTGAAACCCTATCCTCACCCACCCCCAAAATGTTGAGAGAAGGGGGGAAGAGAAATGGGGTGTATGTCTATGCTCTTATGTATGTATGTGTGTGCGTGGAGGTCAAGGAAGAGGCATCAGATCCCTTGGCGCTAGAGTGTAGACGGGTAGAAGCTACCCAACAAAGGTGCCAGCTAGGAAACTAACTCTGGTCCTCTGTTAAGAGCAGGTGGTGTTTCTAACTGACAAGCCATCTCCCCATACACATTTCAATGGTGCTGAAGATTGGCCCAAGGCCATGTATGTGTTAGGCAAGTGCTTTCTTTTGCATTGCTGAGTGAGCCACTACAAATCCTTGCTTTTCCTGAAACAAGATCCCCATTCAGATTCTCTTGTTTGCTTCCCTCCAGAATGCTGAGATTATAAACCTATGCCTCCATACCCAGCAATAAATGCACATTAAATTTCTGAATAACACAAACAACATTAGAGTAAGGTAAAACCAACACCTAAACATACCCGCTAAATGAGGACCCTGATGACAGCATAATAGTCAGCTACTCTTCCCTAACATGAAGACTGTTACTCCGCTGTATTGCTATTCACGGAACTGTTGAGCAAACTGAAGGCCTCCCAGGACACATTCAACAACATATGTGCTCCCTCTCTGTCCAATCTTTCTCCCACCTGCCTTTCTCCACACCCTTCTTCCCCCATGCCCCACCCACACAATCTACCAACCACTGCCCTTTCTTTCCTTGCCGGTCCCCACCAGCTTGCCCTCTCTATGCTTTAGGGCTGAACTGAACTTGCACAAAAGGTCCAATTGAAATCTGGAACTCTTTTTGCTTGAGGGAGCCTTTCAATCCTGTCCAAGAGAAAATGGTTGTTTTATGTGGTTTCTGAGTTTTTAAAACCAACCAACCAACCAACCCAAAGAAACATTGAGTGTTTATAGTGCTTACTTCATGCTTAATATGTTCATATAGAAAACTTATAAAATTCTACTGACAGCAGGTCATCAGCCCTAGAGATACGGTTGAAAGTAAATGTGTCTATTTCTTAGACAAGTGCAGTCTTCACGACCACAGTGGGTCAGGTTAAACGTTATACTCCTTAATAAAAGGAGATGGACTGGGCCATCCCAGCTGATTTTAAAATTAGACCTTGGGGCTGGAGAGATGGCTCAGTGGTTAAGAGCGCAGACTGCTCTTCTGAAGGTCATGAGTTCTAATCCCAACAACCACATGATGGCTCACATCCATCTGTAATGAGATCTGACCCCCCACTTCTGAGATGTCCGAAGACAGCTGCAGTGTACTTACATATAACAAATAAATAAATCTTAAAAAAAAAAAAAATTAGACCTTAATCATGCAAAGCCTCAAGATCTTAGAGGATCTAGTGGGATAGACGAGGAAGCCCAGAGGAAGGGGGAGCTGTCGATGTGGCTACGGGTAAGCCCTGCCACATCCTGGGTAAAGACTTTTCAGTGCGACTTTGAGGTCACTGGCACTCCTCTTAGTACCTTTTTGTCAATTGGTTCCCAGGGTGATAGATATTGCTTAGTCACCTTCCTTTCCCCAGGAAAAATTCTCAAAAACAGAGAAATTATTCATTCTATTTTATGTTGTTAAGAAAGGAAACCAGTAAACAAAATGTTTAAAAGACTATATTTAATAAAGAATTTTTTTTTTTTTTTTTTCAAAACAGGGTTTCTCTGTGTAGCCCTGGCTGTCCTGGAACTCACTCTGTAGACCAGGCTAGCCTCGAACTCAGAAATCCACCACCGTGTACCACCACTGCCCGGCTAATATAGAAATTTTATTGAGGAAAAAAAATCTGTATTGGTAGAGGTTTTCAGAATGGAAAAGTAGAAAGTTTATGCAAGTTAGCTTTGAGTAATTTATTTAACGCATGTAAAGAATGAAATTGAGATGATGTGTATGATATCCAAGTGTCTAAGGTCAGAGATCAACAATTACAAGAACTGTCTAAAACATATGTGTAATAACTTTATTTAAAAGTGTCTGGCTTTAGTACTACTAGACTGGAGGAAGTGACCTTCCGGGTGTTCAATAATCCTACTTAGAGGCCTATATAATGTGGCCAGAGGGATGAAAAGGAATACTTTCACCCTTGCTCTCCAAAGTCTCTAGGTCCCGGGGTGTGTCCAGGGAGACCTCATGTGGTGAATTCTAATCAATGTCCAGACTACAAAGAGACGGTCAACCAACAGAAAAATTTCCTACACATCCCCTAGTGAAACAGTTGTCAAACAAGGCCTTTGATTTATCCTCACATAGATGGACTAACTAGTAAAAGACTAAAGGAGCCGACAAAAGTTCCTCCCATACCCAACTGATCCCTGAGGACTACCAGATCTTCCACCTGGCCCTGGACAGTTAAAAAAAAAGATAATGATTTTGGCAACCTCCATGGTCTTAAACAGCCAGCAAGAGAAGTATAATCAGGAATGAAATGGTCAGTGTGTTTAATGTGTAATCCTCAGACATTATACTCAACCTCAGGTATTATTTCTACAACTTTTTCTCAGTATGATTATCTTCTTGAGTAAAAGAAAAAGAAATTGCCTATAATACATAGGAAATGACTTTGGCTCCATTTAACACTAAACTAACAACCTAAAGCGAAATTAAAACAACAAACAAAGCCAACTCTATCTTCTTAACAGTCAACATGCCTTTCTTTTCTCTAACCATCCACATTCCAAGGAAGCTACCAGATTACTTTTCCAACTCCCGGGTTTGGAGGCCTTTGGGACTTTACTGGACAATCATATAAAAAGGATCCAATGGGATTCTGATTCTTAAATTGCCAATTACATGCTGACAGGAACTGAGTCCTCTTAGAAAAGTTTCCAGATGTATTTTCTTTTTTAAAAAAAGATTTATTTTTTATATGTAAGTACACTGTAGCTGTCTTCAGACACACCAGAAGAGGGCATCAGATCTCATTACAGATGGTTGTGAGCCACCATGTGGGTGCTGGGAATTGAACTCAGAACCTCTGGAGAAGCAGTCAGTGCTCTTAATCCCCGAGCCATCTCTCCAGGTATAGTTTCTTCTATCTCTCTCTCCTCTGAGACAGGGTCTGTCTATGTAGCGCTGGCTGGTCTTGAACCTAATACTCACCTTCCTCTGTCTGCAAATTGCTGGGATAAAAGGTGTGCTTGACCATCGTGATAAGGATTGGATTCTTTCTAGAATTCCATGGATGGCAGATGTTCTGAAGCCATGGACCTAATTTTATAGCCGTTTATTGGGTAAGGGATTTCCTGTAATCCAAAATCCTTCATATATAAAGAATATTGGGTGCTGTTTTCTGTCTCACTACTTCCTACGAGCATTGTTGTTTGTTTTTGAGACAAGGTCTCCATGGGCTGTAGCTGTTCTAGGTGTCACTAGGTAGACCAAGCTGTCCTTGAACTCATCACAAAGATCTGCCGGACTCTACACTTGCCATGTTGAAATGAAGTGTGCACCATCTCACTCAGAAAGGAGTATTGTTTTTTAGTTCATCTTGTGTTGGATCATGGTGACAGTGATTTGAGCTAGAAAGAACTTCAGTTTACAGTTTAAAAGACAAAATAAAAATATAGGTCTGACTCATGAATAAATAGGCAACACCTGATGCCAGATATGGTAGCACACACCTTTAATCCCAGCTCTTGGGATGCAGTGTATCTCCATGGAGTTCAAAGACAGTCTAGTCTGGTTTACATAGTGAGTTTCAGGCCAGACAGGGCTGAACTGAATCTATTTGTTCATTTTCCTCTGCTGACTTATTTCTTACATCACTTCTCAGCCTTTTAGTTAAGATCAAGTGTAAAATTTTAATACAAGGCGGGCTATCAAGATGACTCAGCAGCTAAAATGGACTGCCACCAAGTCAGACAACTGGAAGTCTAATCCTCAGGACCCACACTGCAGGAGACAATGAACTCCTAATTTGTTCTTTAACCGATCCGATGCATGCGCACACGCGCACACAGAGAGAGAGAGAGAGAGACAGAGGGAGAGAGAGACAGAGAGAGAGACAGAAAGACAGAGATACATTAAAAAAAAAACTAATATGGGAAAAATACTCATAACCACAGGTTCAGAATCTGAAAAGAGTTTGTTTAGGATTTTGCTTACATTTTCTTGCATATCAGAAATACTAGCATCTAGAGTGAAAGCCCAGCTGCTTAGCACTTCGAAAGTGGCTATCTTAAAAGCTGTATGATTATGCTGCTCCCATTACAAGATCGTCTCTTTGTGGAAAGACATGAAGGAAGTATGCCCAAGCTGTTTTACAGTAACCCACCATGTGCTAGCACTCTCTTAGCTAGAGAACCTTCGCATCATCTTGGCCAACCCATGACCTCATTTTACCAAGGCCAGGAAGTAAAGAGAGTTTTACTTCAGGAAGCTCAATTAATGAAAGACTTCCTCTAACTTGCTATGACTGACTGCTTCACATATTTTGCTAAGGGTGTACTTGGTCGGCACATCAAGACAGATCTATTAAGGAGTTTAAAAGAAATCTATGAAAGTAAAGACCTGTCTAATATTTTTCAAAGGAAAAATGAACAATTCCCTTTACACCACAGGCTTCTGTGAGTTTCAGACAGGGCTATGCCTGGGAAGCAGGCAAGGTAACACTGCAGATCACATCCAGTAATGTTCCCTAATGGGCTTGTCACCGCCTGAGGGCACGTGGTAGTGGAAAGGTCTTATTCTTGCCAAGGGAGTGCTCTGCAATTTTTCCTCCACATTTTTTCCCTCTCTTTGGGCCGAGGCAGGAAGAACGAGAGTAACTGTTCTAAACCTCCTTCACTTGCTTAACACCTGACACTGCTCACATGTAGTTCTTGGCTCTGTAAGTTCTTTCCATAACAATACTGACTTGCACTCTGAACAAAAATACAATTTAAAGGTTAGGCTACCAAGAATACAGTTAAGAGTCAGCTTTAAAAAAAAATTACTGTTTTCTTTACCTTACAAAGAGTATTTAAGTAAGGATATTTAAACATCTTTTTCTACTTAAGTTAAACATAAATAATATATGCAAGGAAAACAGTTTAAGCATACACATATATGAGCGAATAAAAAGTATTTTTATTTTAGCTGGGTGCAGTGGTGCACGCCTTTAATCCCAAGCATTTGGGAGGAAGAGAGATCTCTGAGTTTGAAGCTAGTCTGGTCTACAGAGTGAGTTCCAGGACAGCCAGGGTTCTACCGAGTAACTCTGTCTCCAAGAAAAAAAAAAATTTTTTTTTAATTTTAAATACATTATTATTTAGCTGTGTGCTGTGCCAGGCTTTGAGTAGAAGTCAGATGACAACGTACAGTAATCAATTCTCTCTTTCTACCATGCCCCAGAAATCCAACTAGGTTGTTAGGCTTAGCAGCAGGAACTTTTACCAAAAGAGCTAACTCATTTGCACCAAACTTTTATTAATCATTTTTATGTTCTCTCTCTCTCTCTCTCTCTCTCTCTCTCTCTCTCTCACTTTAAGAAGCCCTTTCAAAGAAAAAAAAAAAAAGATCAGAAACTGTCTTATAAATGTTACTCTTGTTTGAGTTTTTAAATGGCTCTTGAAAGAAGTAGTAATAACATTTTTCGATGTTTTTTGAGATAAGAAGGTTTCACTGTGCAGCCCTGGCTATCCTTGAATTCATGAGATCTGCCTGCCTCGGCCTCCTGAATGCTAATTTATATTTCTTAAATTTTCTGTTTATGCAGAAAAAATGGGATTCTTTACTTTTGAAAGTCTTATTTCCTGCAGGGCAGTGGTGGTGCACGCCATTAATCCCAGAACTTGGGAGGCAGAGGCAGGCGGATTTCTGTCTACAGAGTTTTCCAGGACAGCCAGAGCTACAAAGAGAAATCCTGTCTCAAAAAAAAAAAAAAAAAAAGTCCTATTTCCTGTCACAGATCTCAAGCAGGAGAGAAACTTCACAGAGTACTACAGCACTATATATTTGTCCCCACTATGGCTTTTGGGGGGAAGTCTTTTTAAAACACAAATATGAAATATCTTTACAAAAATATTTCAATAGCATCTTACTAGACATGATATTTTGCTGCCTCACCACACCAGGCACCTAGAGGAAGCTAAATAAAGTGTTTATAGATGAATAAAACACGCACACATTTAAGAGACTTCCAGAAGCCCAGCCTGGTGGTACAAGTTGGTAATAACACCTACTCAGGAGGCTGAGGCAGAAGGATTGATTATAATTTCAAGGCATGCATGGACAACTGAGTGAGACACTGTCTCAAAATAAAAAGAGTGGGCTGGACATGTGGCTCAACAGGTGGCGTTCTAGCTCAACATTCAGGGTGGAGCTATGAACATCCTTCCCTTCTGGGGGGCACATTAACTCATGGAAGCAGGAATTAGCACTCTACTCTCAGATCCCAGCCACTTTTCCAACCCCAAATCTCTCAATATTCTAGCACAAGCAAAGCTTAAACACTGTATTTTTCACGACACAGTATCTTAATTATCTTAGAAAAACTGACCCCTTTTCCGTGGGTTTTTTTCCCCCAAAAATCTTAATCTCAGTGGCAATAATAGGAAGACGGACACTGACTACTACTGAGTCATGCAGTGGGGAGGAGTGGTTACAGGAAATTAGGAAATGCCAGCCCCATGTAATCAGGTCAAGCTTCAAGATCAACTGGTCTGTCATGGTCTAAGGGGGTGGGGGAACCTCCCGTAGTCCTTTACCTCTCGGTGTCTTATGACCTGTCCTCATAGTGCTAAAGGGTCTTGACAGCAAAACAGTCTGTTTTTAACTCTCACTTTTAAAAAGCTTTTTGCCCTTTTCAAAAGAGATTCACATTTATTTTATGTGTATGGGTGGGTTTTGCCTGTATTCATGTGTACTTCATGTGTGTCTGCTGTCTATCTGCAGAGGCCAAGAAGTGTTGATCCCCTGGAACTAGGTGTGTGTGTAACATAAAGAACTAAATCTCAACTTCTGTAAAGAAAAACTTAATCTCATTAAATTGCTTAACTATAAATTGCTTAAACGAGATAATAATTACTATTTAAACTATACTTAAAATTTTAATGTGATCTGCATGATAGAACACACAATTTATACTCTGGAAGAGGCAGATAATCTGAGTTCCAGGCCAACCAGGGCAAACTACTGAATCTTATCTTAGAAAACTAATTTTTCTTGTACTTTTTGTGTTTCTATGTGTGTGCTCACATATATGCCCATCTGAATTTATATGCACTATACATGCAGGTATCTATCTACAAAGGCCAGAGGAATCCATGGAACTGAAGTTGTGAACTGAAGTCTGGTATTCTGCAAAAGCTGTAGTCTTTTTTTTTTTTTATTTATTTTTTATTTATATGTAAGTACACTATAGCTGTCTTCAGACACACCAGAAGAGGGCATCAGATCCCATTACAGATGGTTGAGAGCCACCATGTGGTTGCTGGGAATTCCTCTGAGAAGCAGTCAGTGCTCTTAACCGCTGAGCTCGCTGCAGTCATTCTTAACTGCCATCTCTCTAGCTCCCCATACTACAATTTTTAAAGCCAAATAGCGTCCTGGGACAGACTTCTCGGAACTTTTAGAAATGCAGAAACTACCCAGCTACATTCCAGACTAAAATAATCAACCTGCCCATAAAGTTAGGTTTTGCTCTAAACAAAACCAACCAAATAGCTTTTGTTTTTGTACTTAAAAACAGGGTTGGGGAGATTCATAACTGGCTCAGAGGATCCTCTTCCACAGGATCCAGGTTCAATCCCTAGTACCCATATAGAGGCTCACAACCATCTGTTATTCCAGTCTCAAGGGATCCAATATATTCTTCTGGCTTCTGCAGACACCTATATGCAGACAAACACCCATAATGCAAAATAAACAGGTGGCACATGGTGGTGTATGCCTTTAATCCCAGCACTTGGGGGCAGAGGCACCTTTTGAGTTCACATGCCAGTCTCATCATCAACATCAGAGTTCCAGGACAGCCAGGCCTAAGGAGACCCGTTGTCCAGAAAAACAAATAAACAACAAAAAAATTAATAACCCCCCCCAAACTAGTGGTCAACTAAGTGCTTGGATTACAGAGATGAGATGTTATTTTTAAGTGATTGCTTTAAAAAAGGAAAAAAGTTTTGCCATGAGTGACAAAGCTCAAATATGGTTTTATACCCATACCCCAAAAACCCCAAAAGCTGCCAATCTGGCATAGTCACACACATATGTAATTCTGGTATGCAGGAAGCTGGGGCAGGCAGAGGATCTTGAGTTCACCTACACCAAAACAAAGGCCAAAGCTTAAAATCCCACGCCCTTGCTCTCACGGCTGGTGAGCTCCTAAGATTAGGTGCTTGTTAACTATACAAAGCTAGGCTGCTCAACTTTGACAGCTTCCTAAAAGAAATAAAAAAACAAAAAACAAAACAAAAAATCCAAACAAAAAACCCAACAACCAAGCTTCATGGTCAGTCACAACTATTCAATTTAGATGCACCTGAGATTTAGGAAGTTCCTTAGAGTCTATGCAGAGATAAGAATGGCGGTATATATACCTATTATATAAGAATGGCGGTATATACCTATTATATAAGAATGGCAGTATATACCTATTATTTCAGCACCCAGCATACCAAGGACTTGGATAATTCATGAACTCATAACTAGCTTGTGCTATAAGAAATTATCTCAGCCGGGCAGTGGTGGCACACGCTTTTCATCCCAGAACTCGGGAGGCAGAGGCAGGCAGATTTCTGAGTTCGAGGCCAGCCTGGTCTACAGAGTGAGTTCCAGGACAGCCAGGGCTACACAGAGAAACTCTGTCTCAAAAAACCGAAAAAAAAAAAGAAAAAAAAAGAAAGAAAGAAACAATCTCAAAGAAATTCAATTCACTTTAACTGCCTAATTCTGTAGAGGTGAATTTTCTGTCCCACATGAGGCAAAGGAAGACAATGCTGGTTTTCTTAAATGAATTTGGTTATCTATTGTATAACCTTGTCTTGTATCCAACTACCTAGCAAAGTCACATATATGTATAGTGTGTGTGTGTGTGTGTGTGTGTGTGTGTGTGTGTGTGTTTGTTTGAGGCAGAGTCTCACTATGTAGCTCTGTCTGTCCTGGAATTTAATATGTAGACCAGGCGGGCCTCAACTTCAAGAGATCCCTCTTGTCTCTGCCTCCCAAGTGCTGGAATAAAAGGTGTGTGCCACCTCACATGAGGCTAACTTTATATTACTGTATCTTATTACTATTCTTTAAATAGTCAGGTTTAAGAATTATTCCTCTTTATTACTGAATAAAACTGGAAAATGCCATCCCTATTACTGAACAATTAGCTTTCATTTTAGGAAATATAAAATCTGTATCTTACAGAAGGCTTAAAGCAATTTTTTGTTAAGATTGTATCATTTTTATCACTTGCATAATAACCTTAAAGTAGTGCTCATTCCAGAGAATGCTTAAAGACAGGAGCACATTTATGCTCCGCTGTGCTATCTGTGCTATCGTCAGCCCCGTTACAGTGATGAACTCAGTGCCCTTGAATAAACAGGCCCCCAGGACATACACCAAAGCCACTGCCAAATTCTAAATTCAGAGACGTTTTTGCTATTATAGTTTAATTCACATTTGTAAGATTAACAGATTAATACAAAAAGTTTAAAACCACTGATGTCCCTTACTGTTAAGATCAAGCTCCGCTTTCCTACTTTTTGCTTCAGAAATGTTTCCCTGGTATAAAAAGTACTGTAGAAATAATGAAGGACAGTAGTAGTTATCTTACTTTTTGCCAAGTCAATTTTACATGACTCCATGTGTGCTAGATAGTTCAAAGGTTTACATAAGCCGCCTGTAATGTCCACACAAACTCTCCTTATGAAAGTTATTAACTCACAATTAAAATTTAACTTTTCTTTTTAAAAAAACTTATTTTTACTTCTATACACATGTGTGTCTGGATATCAAAGCTTAAAAACCCCAACAAGTTGTTGCTAGGGAACAGTGAAACACAGACAAGGAACAATTGCTAAAAAAGATACATTTCTCTGAATGGATGAAAGTCTGGAATTAATGGCTACAGAACTCTGTGAACAGGCTAAAACTTGTAATGTGGAAGAGAAGGTTGTATGGCATGTCACCCATGTATCACTAAAAAATAGTGACCTGAGCCACCAACAAATTGAAATGTGACTTCTACCATATATCTGTTTATCATGTATATACTTTAGAAATTACAGTGATTAATTTTTCTCAACTAGAGAAGATGAACAGGATATATTTAAAGTAGCTGGCGGCTATTAACCAAACATTTGTATGGTTGTCACATATCTATTCGCAGCCAGGCAGTGGTGGCACACGCCTTTAACCCCAGCACTCGGGAGGCAGAGGCAGGTGGATTTCTGAGTTCGAGGCCAGCCTGGTCTACAGAGTGAGTTCCAGGACAGCCAGGGCTACACAGAGAAATCCTGTCTCAAAGAAACAGAAAAAAACCAAACAAACAAAAAAAGCCAAAAAACAAAAAACTACTCACTTAAGTGCCTATTTCTGAACACATTTACGATTTGTCCTGCAGAGCAAATTTTATGATAAAGACATTTATTAGCTGCATCTAACCCATACTTGGATTTCATGTTTTGGTCAGCATTACAGAATACTTAGGACATACCTAGAAAGAAAGGAGTATAAGAGGCTTAAAAAAATATGTAAAAACTAGTTATCTCTGGTCTGCACCTCTTAGAATGATCAAAATCCAAGAGCACAAAGCCCAAGCTTTCCATACTGCATGTGCAGAAGTGACTAGCAGTGTGTTAGCACTGCCCATGAAGGATTCAGATATGGGCCAAAGGAACATAGCCTTAAATGTAGTGAATTACTAACTACATTCAAATTTTAAAGTTTTATCTTTTTTAATGTTCAACTTAGGTTTTTTTAATATTTAACTTGCCATTTTTTTAAATATTAAAAACACCTTTAATCCCAGCACTCGGGAGGAAGAGGCAGGTGGATCTCTGAGTTCAAGCCAGCCTGGTCTACTGCAAAACCCTATCTCCAAAAATAAATGAAACAAACAGCAGCAGCAAAAAACTTCCAACAATATATATACACATATAAAAAGAAAACAGGTGATTGCTCAGTGGTTAAGGGCATCGGTTACTCTTCTAGAACCAGGGTTCAATTCCCAGCACCTACATGGCAGCCCGCAGTGTCTGTAACTAAAGTTTCAGTGGATCCGACTCCCTCACACAGACAATCATGCAGACCAAGCACATGAAAAAAACGAACGAACAAAGTAAATTAGGTTGGGGAGGGGATAAAGTGAGGGTGGGAGAGAGAAGGCCCAAGAATTAGAGACCCGCTTGTTAAAAAATTTTAAATTATGAAACAGCAACAACAACAAAAAAAAAACAGGGCCAGAGAGATGGCTCCGTGGATAAGAGCACTGACTGCTCTTCAGGTAGACCAAAGTTCAAATCCCTGTACCCACATGTCAGCTTACTCCAGTTCCAAGTAATCTAATGCCCTCTTTTGGACTCCGTAGGCACCAGACACATGTGCAGTGCACAGACAGTCCTGAGCAGGCAAATAATCCATATGCATAAAAAACAAAAAAAACCCTTTAAACATAAAAAGCTAAATATAATTATGAACCTTGAGAAAAGAACCTTAAGTATATAATCTAGGAAAAAATAAAAATGACCTCAACTCACCAGCGATTTCCACTATATCCCCAGGAACTATGTCTTTAGCTTTAACCCGCTGCACACTCTTCCTGTCCTGTCGGTACACTTTGCCCATTTCAGGCTCATACTCCTTCAGAGCTTCTATTGCATTTTCAGCATTTCTTTCCTATAAAGAAAACCAAGTACGGTAAATATTTCTTAAATATTTCTATAATAGTTTTAGAAATTAAAACTTATAATCTTAATAATACCAAAAGAGGGAATCAGATCCCAGTACAGATGGTTGTGAGCCACCCACATAGGTGCTGGGAATAGAACTCAGGACCTCTGGAAGAAGCTTTAACCACTGAGCAATCTCTCAGCCCCAACAATTGGCATTTTATTTGTTTTGGATTTTCAAGATAGGGTTTCTATGTGGAGCCCTAGCTGTCCTGGAACTCACTCTGTAGACCAGGCTGGCCTCGAACTCAGAAATCCGCCTGTCTCTGCCTCCCAAGTGCTGGGATTAAAGGCGTGTGCCACCACTGCCTGGCAACAATTGGCATTTTAATAGAAACATTTACAAACTTATTTATACAGTAAAAAGCTAGGCTAAACAAGGTGATATATACCTTTAATTTAACCCAGTATAGGAGGCAGAGGCAATCAGTCCTTTGTGAGTTCTAGGCCTGCCAGAATTACCTACTGAGACCCTGTCTCAAAAATAAAATAAACATGATGTGGCAATGCATACCTGCAATCCTTGCAGTTTGGAGTTTGAGGCAGGAGAATTGTGGGTTGGAGGCCACCCTGGGCTACATGATGAGCTACTTCCTCAAAAACAAAACACAGGTGACTGGAGAGATGGCTCAGTGGTTAAGAGCACTGACTGCTCTTCCAGAGGTCCTAAGTTCAATTCCCAGCAACCACATGGTGGCTCACAACCATCGGTCATGGGATCTGGTGCCCTCTTCTGGTGTGTCTGAAGACAGTGACAGTGCACCCATAAATACAATAAACAAATCATAAAACAACAAAAAAACCACAACACATTAGAGTTCAAGGTAGTGTGGTCTACAGTGTTTCAGGACAGCCAAGACTATACAGAGAAACCCTGTATTATTAAAGAACCAAAAAAACCCAAAAATCTTAAAAACTGAGTCTGATGACACAGGTATGCCTGGCCACCATCCTGCCTCAAAATGTGTACCATGGGAGGAAAAGGGGGTGGGGGTTGGGGATATTATAGCAGAGGCCAGCAAACTGCTCTTTCTGCCTGCACCTCCTGAGAGGTGGAGTTACAGACAAGTCACCCACCCCAGAACTGCAAGTCAAGTATGCCTGAAGGCAGTCCGAGTGGTCCAGAGATCCCTTATCATCCCAAATACCTGAAGACTGATACAGAATGGTCTTTCTTGAGTTTGCAGCAAACCTGTGCTAAAATGCTATTACCAAAAACACATAAATTTTTTTAAAAACCAACCAAAGAATGTCAAGTGTTCTACTTCAGTTCTAAAAGTAAGGACACTAAAAACCTAAAAGGGTGGGGAGGGTGGGGTACCAACTTGACAATGAATTTGAAACATTAGTCTGTCTGTCAAACTCTGAGCAAAATGCAAAACATATTGACATTTTTGAGGCAGATCCCTGTAGAACAATTTTGAGAGATGCAATTTCTGTTCTATAGTGAATAAGCCTGTGCAGCAGGCAAAGCTGTGTGATGGAGAGAAACTGAAAACAATTTAGGTTCTAGGAAGTCTTACAGTCTCCTCCCTACTCTGCAACCTAAGGAAAAATTAAAGACATTTTCATGAAGTTTGTCCTCAAAATCATCATGAAGTAAATATAAAGGCAGATAAAGTCCTTACATTCTGCTTTTCTGAAGCTTTCCATTGTCAACTTCCTTTTTTGAAAGTGGGGTCTTCCTTCTGTTACCCAGTCTAGTCTCAAAAGATCCTGCCTCAAACTCCTCAGTGCTATACATCCTAACACCTCCCCCCCACACACACACAGCAAGGGAAGATCTACTACACCATCTTCTCAGCCACATTCACTCCTGTGTTTTTTCGTTCAGCTCCCTGCTTCCCCTACACCCCCCTTTTTATTGAGACAGGGTATCTCTGTGCAGCCCTGGTTGTCCTGGAACTTGTTCTGTAGACCAAGCTGGCCTCGAACTCACAGAGATCACCAGCCTCTGCTTCCCAAGTACTGGGTAGGATTAAAGGCCTGCATCACCACACCTGGCTTCTCTGAGTTCCAGGCTACCCTGGTCTGTATAGTTTCAAGACTGCCAGGGCTATATAAATAGACCTTGTCTTCAAAACTAGGGGCTGGGGAGATGGCTCAGTGGTTAAGAGCACTGACTGCTTTTCCAGAGGTCCTGAGTTCAATTCCCAGCAACCACATGGTGGCTCCCAACCATCTGTAATGGATCAGATCCCCTTTTCAGGTGTGTCTGAAGACAGCTACAGAGAGTGTGTGTGTGTGTGTGTATAAAATCTCTTAAAAAAAAAAAAGCTACTGTTTAGAAATGTGACCAGAGTACTACAGTGTAACACTTAACTGCCGCAGAAATGTCCGCTTACCTGCCACACACCCACGATGGCATTGGCCACCAATATTAGCAGAATTACAAAAGGCTCTACAAAGGCTGTGACTGTCTCTTCACCTTCTTCAAACCAAGCCAAAACCTAAAAGAAAAATGGCACATGTCAGACTCGCTTATGTTCTTTCAGACTTAGCTACTTTCATAATAAAAGGAGTTCACATTGTGACGTTCACATAATCTGAAAAATAAGGCAAAATGCAGCAACAGAAGCAATTGGTGTTATGTCCTTTCTTCCCGGAGTTAAGATTACTGAACAACTCTTAGGAAGAGTTAGATTTTTTTTCTTTATGGCCCCCGAGAGCACAAATAGTGCGTTTTGTTGTTGTTGTTGGTTTGTATTGGTGGAAAGAATTTCATTCACTTCATAGGAAAATATTTCAAATAAATAAAACTTAAAGATCCTGATTACAGTAAAAGGTGAACAGGTAAACACCTATACCCACACAGATTTAGTTAATGTTCACATTAGGGCCTGAAGGATGACTCAGGTGAAGAACACTGGTTGTGCCCGGCAGGGGTGGCGCAGGCCTTTAATCCCAGCACTTGGGAGGCAGAGGCAGAGACAGGCGGATTTCTGAGTTCAAGGCCAGCCTGGTCTACAGAGTGAGTTCCAGGACAGCCAGGGCTACACAGAGAAACCCTGTCTTGAAAAACCAGAACCAAAACCAAAAAAAAAAAAAAAAAAAAAAAAAAACCACCACTGGTTGTTTATCCAGAGGACCAGGTTCCATCCCCAGCACCACAAGGTGGCTTACAATCATCTGTAACTGAAGTAGCAGAGGGGGTGGGGTGGGGGGATCCTTAATGCCCTCTTCTGGCCTCCAGGGCCCTGAACACATGTAGTATATAAATATGCATGCAGGCAAAACACCCATACACACCAATTAACAAAAAAAATTTCTTAAAAATTTACATCAATTCATAGACATACACAGCCTGAATTTACAGTTTAAAAGACAAACAAAAAATAGCCAGGCATGATGGCACATGACTTTAATCCCAACACTTGGGAGGCAGAGACCGGAGGATCTCTGTGAGTTCGAGGCTAGCTGGTCTACAAACTGAAAAACTCTACCTCAAAAAACCAAAAAAACAAACATTTGGAGAAAAAAAAATTGGCCATTTACTCAAATTCAATGTAGAACCTAATTCCTAACTTTTCAGTAGTAGTGAAGGTCACATCAGAATTAGGTCACATCAGAAGGTCACATCAGGTTGTTCTGAGACTGGGAATGTTTTTAAAGCAATTTATCACATAGCACCTAGTATTGCAATACAGACTTCAGAAATTCCCCTCCAAATAAATAAACTGGCCTGAGGAGATGGCATATTATGTAAAAGTGCCTGATAGTCTACATTCAGTCACATGGAAAAAGGAAAACTGCTCCAAAAAGGTATGTGAATGCTACACGCACGCACTCATACTACACAACTTTTTTTAAAAAACAAAACCCCACCTGACCTCATCTATGTAGGAGAGTAAGACAGGATGATTTACAGCTTAAGGCAACCTCCTTACACTCACCCCAATCAACTAGAAGAGCCAAGATACTATGAAGATGATAAAGAGAACATGGTGAGTTAATTAAGTTAAGAACATCTAAGGCAATGATTCTCACCCTTTCCAATGCTGTGGCCCTTTAACACAGTTCCTTATGTCGTGGTGACCACCAACCATAAGATTATTTTCATTGCTACTTCACAGCTGTAATTTTGCTTGTTATGAATTGTAATGTACACACCTGTGTTTTCTGATGGTCTTAGATGACCCCTGTGAGAGGGTCACTCAACCCCCAAAGGGCCATGACCACAGTTTGGGATGCTGATCTGGGTTAAAAGTTAACCATATGAGACGGACGAGTGGGTAAATTAAAGATCTGAGCTCAGTTCTCAAACTCACAGTGG
>JADRCH010013561.1:0-13888 GCA_019843965.1 Rhynchomys soricoides
GTAGAGGTGCACACCTTTAATCCCAGCACTCAGGGGGCAGAGCCAGGCGGATCTCTGTGAGTTCTAGGCCAGCCTAGTATCACAAGTTCAAGGACAGGAAAAGCTACCTACTAAGACTCTGCCTCAAAAAACTAAAAAAAATAAAAAATAAAAAGATATTACTGTGTGCATTTCTGTAGAGAAATGTGTGCCTGTGTGGCAAGTTTGGTTTTTAGTATTTAACGACTGTATTCCACTCTAGCAGTTTCTCTGGGCTTATTCCTTGGGAGCAGTGTGCTAAGGAGAGCTGCAGGTTCACCACAGACAGGCACTCACAGGACACACACACACACACTCCTGGCGGCTGTATGTAGTGAAGGGTTGCATTCGGGGATTACTCTCACATTTTCTTATCAACTGTGTCCTTTGATTTTAGTGTAATTCCAAGAGCCAAGGCGAGAAAGAAATGTACACGCTAGGAATCACCAACTTTCCCATTCCCGGAGAGCCTGGCTTTCCTCTTAATGCCATTTACGCCAAGCCTGCGAGCAAACAGGAGGATGGTGAGAACAGGACTGGAAGCGCGTGCGCGTGCGTGTGCATGCATGCATGCATGCCTGTGTGCAGCCATCCTGTCTTTCAGTCTTACTCTTGGTGTTGGTGTGTGCCTTTTTTTGGTTGTTTCATAGACATGATCTCTCTCTATAGTACGGACTGGTCTTGAACTCATGATCCTCCTGCCCCAGCTCCCTGGGTGCTGAGAGTGCAAGGCTCTGGCACCGTGTCCTGTCCAGCTCCTCTGACTCACTTTCTGCCCACTCATGTTCTTGCCTTGATTGGTATTAGTGTTTTGTGTTGTGGCGTGGGCAAGTCAAGTGGGTGTGCATGTGTGCTCCCAGGCCAGAGGTTGGTGGCTGGTCTTTGGTCACTGTCCATGTTGCATATGGAGCAGGCTCTTTCTCTGAACCTGGAGCTTACTAACTGAGCTAGTGTAACTGGCCAACTTGCTCCAGGTCATTGCCAAGGTCAATGTCTAGACAGGCAGGCCCTGTGTTTAGGATACTTCCTCACACACAGATTTTCTTGTCTTGCAGAAATGATGCGGGCTTACCTACAGCAGCTGAGGCAAGAGACCGGACTGAGGCTTTGTGAGAAAGTTTTTGACCCTCAGAATGATAAGCCCAGCAAGGTGAGATGGTCCCTTCTGCGTTTTGTTGTTGTTGTTGTTTTTCGAGACAGGGTTTCTCTGTGTAGCCCTGGCTGTCCTGGAACTCACTCTGTAGACCAGGCTGGCCTTGAACTCAGAAATCCGCCTGCCTCTGCCTCCCGAGTGCTGGGACTAAAGGCGTGCGCCACCACTGCCCGGCTGCCCCGTTGCCTTTTAAACCACTGAAGTCGCTGCCACAAGAGCCTTCACTTCTGCCTGACCTGGAACACCATGGCTAGCTGGCTCCGAGTTCGCTGCCTCGGCCTCAGTCATGGGCAGGGTTTATGTACGAGATGTGTAATCATTGCTTGGTAGCCTTATACCCACAGTCTGTGAAATGGTGTGGCATTTGTATGTGGCCTGTGTGTATCCTCTGTGGGCTTTGAAATGCCCCAGGATTACCCACACCTACAGTACATTGTAAATGCCATGTAAATGGTGGCTTTATTGCATCGTGTAGGGAACAGCCACAGGGAGCAGTCTGTGTGTGTTCAGTATGTGCTAGGGCCCCTTGGTTGCGGGGATTGGAACAGTGGCCCAAGCTGGGCTTGAGCTGGCCTTGTGGCCACAGGTGACCTTAGGTCCTTCTGCCTCAGCCTCTAGTTCTGCAGCACACAGGCATGCTACCATGCCTGCCTCACAGGCCTTCCTACCCGTGGGTGTATGCGAGCCTCATACCTGTGGAGGGCCAGGTGGACACGTTTCCCTGCTCTGTGGGGTCACCTTTGAGTTTAATGGGGGGGGGGGGGGGGGGGGGGCCTGGCCGTTTACACTGTTGTTTGTCATAAAGTGACTGGAATGCTGGCCTGCCCCTGCACTGGCACTGTGCCCTGACCCTGAGCGTACCTCTGTTTTGTGCCTTTGACAGTGGTGGACTTGCTTTGTGAAGAGACAGTTCATGAACAAGAGTCTTTCGGGGCCTGGACAGTGAGAGGAGCCTGGGCAGCCGCCGCCTGCAGAGCCATGGGTAGCATCACGTCGAGGTGTACACAGTCCTTTGTGTCCGTTCCTAATGTGTCGCAAAGAGAGCAGAGCCTGTCTTTGCCGGAAAAGCTCTCGGTCAAGAATTTGGAGGGCGGGTGTCGGGCGATTGAGTTTTTGGCAGTTTCAAGCTGGCCCTTAATATGTGATATATGTCGCTGCTTCTGCTAGTCATTGAATTAAAACATTTTTGGGGAAAAGCTTACATGACACTGTACCTCTTATGGAAAAGGGTGGTATACTGAGGGGCGGGGCTTGTTTTTCTATTTATGGTTTGGTTTGGTTTGTCTTTTTTTGAGACAGCCTCACTGTGTAGTCCAGGCTGGCCTCATTGTATAGTCCAGGCTGGCCTGCAGCTCCACAATGCTTTTATCACCCCCAAAAGATGTGCCTTTAAAAGTGACTTTCCTCTTTTGCTCCTAAGTCTCCCTGCCCCCAACTTCTGGACTAATCTAATCTACTCTCTGTCTTCATAGACTTGCTTAGTCTAGATATTTCATATAATGGAGCCTTCCAGTCTGGCTTCTTTCACTTAGCATGTTCATGTCCATCCCCCCAGCCCCTACTGCTCATGTAAGTGGAATCAAACAATAGTTACCTGTTTATACCTGGCTTCTTTCACGTAGTGCAGCGTCTTCAACATCTACCCATGGTGTTGCATCCATGCATAGTCCTTTCCTTTTTTACGACTGAGTAATATTCCATTTGGATATAGATCACATGTTCATTCGTCCATCATCCAGTGGACGTTTGTGTTGTTGCTTCTATCTTGGAGCTCTGACTAAACACTGTTGCCAAGAACAGCCATGTGCCCATTTCTTTTTTTTTTTTTTTTTTTTTTTGGGGTTTTTTTTTTTTGGTTTTTCAAGACAGGGTTTCTCTGTGTAGCCCTGGCTGTCCTGGAACATACTCTGTAGACCAGGCTGTCCTCGAACTCAGAAATCCGCCTCCCTCTGCCTCCTGAGTGCTGGGCTTAAAGGCGTGCACCACCACTGCCCAGCTGCCCATGTGCACATTTCTAACGTGGACACAAGTTTTCATTTTTCTTATCATATCCCTCAGGGTGGAACCTCTGAGTCACGTGGGAACTGGAGAAGGCCTGAGTGTTTTTTTCTACACTTGTGTTGTTCTGCATTCCCACGGCAACATGTTTTCTTCCACACCTCACCTACACCTGTCTCTGCCCTCCCAGGGGCTGTGATGTGGAATCTTGCTGTGCTCTGGTCTGTACTTCTCTTTAGGGTGGTGAACTGTTCTGCCTGTGGCTGCTTACACACCTTCTCCAAACTACTGTTTAGACTTTGTCCGTTTTTCTTTTTTTCTGGGGAGGGGTTTGGGAGTTTCAAGACAGGGTCGCTCTTGCAGCCCTTGCTGTCCTGGAACTCACTCTGTAGACCAGGCTGGCCTTGAACTCACAGAGATCTGCCTGCCTCTGCCTCCCAAGTGCTGGGATTAGAAGTGTGCACCACTATGCCTAGTGATTCAACCATTTTTCAAGTGGCTTAAGCCATTTTCCTTTTTGTTGTTGAATTTTTTTCCCATTAATTTAATTCACTTTACATCCTGATTGCAGCCCCCCCCTCACCTCCCAGTCCCCCACACAAACAAACAGTTCCCTTCTCTGGGAGAGGCCCCCCTGAATACCAACCCATCCTGGGACATCAAGTCTCTGCAGAACTAGGCCTCCCACTGAGGCCTGATGAGGCAGCCCAGTTAGGGGAACAGGATCCATAGGCAGGCAACAGAGTCAGGGACAGCCCACACTCCAGTTGCTGGGGACCTGCATGAAGACCAGGTGTACTTCTGCTACGTCTGCTGTTGGATTATAAGGGCTCTTTATATATCCTGGCCACTAGACTCTTTGCAAGGCCTTTCTCACATTTTGTGGATTTTGCTCATAGGGTCCTGTAGAGCTCAATAGTTTGGAACTTTGACTCAAGTTCCATTCGTCTGTTTCTTTAGTTACTTGTGCTGACTTTTTAAAGATTTATTTATTTTATATATATATATATATATATATGAATACACTATTGCTCTCTTCAGACACATCAGAAGAGGGCATCCCATTACAGATGGTTGTGAGCCACCATGTGGTTGCTGGGATTTGAACTAAGAATCTCTGGAAGAGCAGTCAGTGCTCTTTAACCGCCGAACCATCTCTCCAGCCCCTAGATGTGCTGACTTTATGTCTAAGCCCTTACATGTGGTTTTTTAACCCATTTTATTAATTTAAATTTATTCTTTCATGTATGTGGGGGAGTGAATGTGGATACAGTTGCCTGGGAAGACCGGAAGAGGGCACCCATCCCCTGGAGGTGGAGTTAGATGTGGTTGAGCTGATAAAAGTGCTGGGAACTGAACTTAGGCTCTCTGTAAGAGCAACGAGCGCTCTTGGGTTGAGCCATCCCTCTATCCCCACATTCTGTTAATTTTTTGTATGTGAAGAGAGGTAAGATACTTTGCTCTCTTGTGTGTGGCTAGTTACCTCAGCACCTTTCATCAAAATGAGTTTATTAAATGATCTTGGCTTCCTTGTCAAACATCAGTTGACCAAAGCCTGGTATGATGGTCCAACGCCTTTTATCTCAGCATTCAGGAGGCAGAGGCAGATGGAGTTCTGAATTACAGGCTAGCCTGGTCTACATAGCGAGCTCCAGGCCAGCCAGGGCTACATAGGTAGACCCTGTCTCAATCCCATTCCAAAATCCGTTGACCATAAATGTGTAGCTTTATTTCAAGATTCTAGATTGCTGACTCATGTAACATTGAAATCAGTTCAGTATTTGACCAGTTTAAGCCAGCAGAGTCGTGTACACCTGTAATCCCAGCACCCAGGAGGCTAAAACAGGAGGATTGTAGATTTGAAGCCAGTCTAGACTACAGAGTGGGTTCCAGGCACCATAACAAGATGATCCTGTCTCAAGAGAAAGAGAAAATTGCCCAGTTTAGTCATCTGAAAGGTTGTCTTGGGTTGGTGAGACAGCTCAGTGGGGCACAGGTCTGCTAGACAAAAGCCTGAGTTAAATCTTCAGAATCATTGCCAAAAGGAGAACCAACCCCCAAAGTTGTCTCCAACTGTCACATGTCACATACCCACCTTCCACAGTAATATACTTTTTACTAAAAATGTATGTACCCTGGCTGTTCTGAAACACAGAGATCTTCCTGCCTCTGCCTCCCAAGCTCTGGTGATCAATGGTGTGTGCCACTACATCTGGCTTACAAATAATCTTAAGAAGAAGAAAAAAGGAGCTGGAGAGATGGCTCAGTGGTTAAGAGCACTGACTGTCCTTCCAGAGGACCTGAGTTCAATTCCCAGCAATCACATGGTGGCTCACAACCATCTGTAACTCCAGTTTCAGATTTGATTCCTTTTTCTGGCCTTTATTGTTAACAGGCATGCATGTAATGCACAGAAATATATGTAGGCAAAGCACCAGTACACATAAAATAAAAATAAAATTGAAAAAAACAGCTTTGCTGGGCTGAGAGACGGCTCAGTGGTTAAGAGCACTGACTGCTCTTCCAGAGGTCCTGAGTTCAATTCCCAGCACCCACATGGTGGCTCACAACCATCTGTAATGAGATCTGACGCCCTCATCTGGTGTGTCTGAAGACAGTACTTACATATAATAATAAATAAATGTTTGGGCCAGAGCAAGCGGGGCCAGAGCGAGCAGAGGTCCTGAGTTCAATTCCCAGCAACCATGTGATGGCTCACAACCATCTGTACAGCTACAGTGTACTCATATACATAAAATAAATATTTAAAGAAAGAAGAAAAGAAACAGTTTTGCTTTGTTTTTATGTGTACAGTATCTTGCTAGGTACCCCTGGCTGCCCTGCAATTAACTATGTAGGCCAGGCTGGCCTCAAACTCATGTCAGTCCTCCCTCAGTCGCCTAAATGACCCTGGCGGCCTGAATTTGGCAAGAGTTGGGTTCCGCAAGATTTTTTTTTCTTTAGATTTATTTATTATTATATGTAAGCACATTGTAGATGTGCTTCAGACACACCAGAAGAGGGCGTCAGATCTCATTACAGATGGTTGTGAGCCACCATGTGGTTGCTGGGATTTGAACTCAGGACCTTCGGAAGAGCAGTCAGTGATCTTAAGCGCTGAGCCATCTCTCCAGCCCCACAAGATGTCTTAATATCTCACAGGTGGCAAATGTGTACCCCACCCACCATGACCCAAGTTTGCATTGGGTGCGACTCAGGCTCCTCCCCAGGGGTGGGGCCTGTGTCTCTGCTCTTGGCCGGAAGTGGGGAGTGGCTCGAGAGGGATGCTGCCCAGCAGAGGAGGACATTTCTGCCCTCCCAGGTCATCCCGTAGGTGGCCTGCCCTTGGGACTGGCCAGAAGGGAGCCCAGAAAGCGTGGTGCTACACCTATCGTTTGTGTTATGCTGTTGAGGACAAAGGGAAGACTGCAGAAGTGGGTTTATTTAAGTTTGATTCAAAACAGTTGGCAGTGACACCCAAAAAGCTGACTGTTTCCATGTTGGTTTTATTTGTAAGTATTTATTTATTTATTGGTTGATGTGTGAACGTTTTGCCTTCATGAACACCTGTGCACCATGTCACTGCAGTGACCAAAGAGACTAGAAGAGGGCATCAGATTCCCTGGGATTGGAGTTATACTCGTGAGCCACTGTGTGGGTGCTGGAAACTGAACCTGTGTCCTCTCTTACCCTTTCTATGCAGTGTAATTGTGGCGGCGTGGGGGGTGGGGGCGGAGTACCTCGGCGGGTCCATGCTGAGGTGCCCTCTGAACAATAACGCCATACGATAAAGTAAAGATATAGTAAAAAGAAAGTCTACTGGGGGGGGTAAGGAAACCTAGAGACTGGGTAGAGATAGAGAAGGACAGAAAGGGAGAAAAAGAGAAGAGGCCCGCCAGGAACACATGAGAAGGAGAGAGGAAGAGGGGGAGAATGGAAAAAAGTGTGTCTTGTCGGCAGTGGTGGCACACGCCTTTAATCCCAGCACTCGGGAGGCAGAGGCAGGCGGATTTCTGAGTTCAAGGCCAGCCTGGTCTACAGAGTGAGTTCCAGGATAGCCAGGGTTACAGAGAAACCCTGTCTCGAAATACCAAAAAAATAAAAAGAGCTGTGTCTTCCTATAGCCTGGCTGGCACCTGGCAGCAGATGATGACTTAAGCTGTAGCTAGGGAGCTGTTGGGTGGAGCCTAGCGGAATTGTCTGTAAGCTAGCCTGGGAAGAGCAGCGGTGCTCTCTTAACTACAGAACTCTCTCTCCTGCTCCTTGTAATTTCTCTTTGGAGACAGGATTCCAGGTTGGCCTTGAACTTGAGGGAGTTCTGCCTCCACCACTCCATTGCTGGCATACTCACGAACCACCTCCCTTGCCTTAAATAAGTATGTGTACTTAATATCTGTTTAGAGACTGGGTCTTAAGTGACTCACACTGGCCTGAACCGGTCTCTATAGCCCAGGATGACTGTGAATGCCACATCCTCCTGCTTCTACCTGCCAAGTGCTGAGATCAGAGATGTGTGCCGGCATGCCTGACTGAGTGTATAATTTGAATGCCTGAGCTCCATGCTCTGGGTCATATGTGCACTGAGCCACAGACTGGTTAGATACCACTTTCAATGCAGCCTGGCTCGGCGCTGTGTACAGACGTGTCCAGGGCTGGACATGGGGCTGAGTAGCAGAGCTGCCACTTAGCATGAATGGAGCTGTGGGTTTAAGCCCAGTGTGTGGGGAAGAGGGGAGGAGGAGGAGGAAGAGGAGGAAGAGGAAGAGGAAGAAGAAGAAGAAGACAACGACGAAGAAGACGAAGTAGACGAAGAAGAAGACGAAGAAGAAGAACCACCACCTATGTGGATACATTAAAAGATACATCTTAAAGCAAAGGATGTTTGTTGTTCTTGGGTCATTTGTGGGAGTTTTGTTTTTTCCAATTTAATGTTTTACTTGAGGCTCGGTGGTTGAAAGCACTTACTGCTCTTGCAGAGTCCGCAGATTTGGTTCCCAGCACCTATCATGCAGGCACACGCACAACGCTGGGCCTGGTACCACAGGCTTTTAATCCCAGCATTCTCGCAGAGGCCAGGGCTTCCAAGTTCCAGACCAGTCTGGGATGCATGAAATCCTGGCTCAAAATAAATAATATTTAAAGTTCGTACTTAAAATCAGATTCTGTGGCACTGGCGAGATGGTTTAAGAGCACTGCCTGCCCTTCCAGAGGACCTGGGTTCAATTCCCAGCACCCAGCAGCTCTTCTGTAGCTCCAATTTCAAGGGGCACCTTCACAGACAGTCATGCAGACAAACCACAAATGAACATAAAATAAAAATCTTTAAAAATCAGATTCTTGCTGGGCAGTTGTTGCGCACGCCTTTAATCCCAGCAATTGGGAGGCAGAGGCAGGAGGATTTCTGAGTTCGAGGCCAGCCTGGTCTACAGAGTGAGTTCCAGGACAGCCAGGGCTATACAGAAAAACCCTGTCTCGAAAAAAAAAAAAAAAATTCAGATTATTGATTGGGGGTTGAAATTTGTTACCGACTCAATGACTTATTAAAAGAAAAGGAAGTTCAATAACTAATTTTGAGATTAAATGTTTCTTTTTTTTACAATTTCCCGATCTTCCTATATCCTGATAGAAAAACAACTTTCTGTGGGGCCTGTTACTTTAGTTCCAGTAGAGGGAGCATGGCACCAGGAGCTGGAGTCCATATCAAGTTCCAGGAGAGCCTGATGGACTACTGGGGGGCGGGGACACTCTGTCATCCCCTGCTTCCTGCCAAAAGAAATAGTGGTTCTCTGGTCTCCATGCATGCATGCATGTAATAAATAGCATCTTCTAACAGATTAAAACTTTATATTTGATTGGAGACAGGATCTCACTGTGTAGACCAGGCTGGCCTTGAACTCAGAGCTCTGCCTGCCTCTGCCATGCACTTTGCCAATAGACTCGGTCCTGTGTGGGTCACACAGCCTGTAATGGCAAGTGGTAGTTTGAGTTTTGTTGGTGTTGTTTTGTTTTGAGACAGGTACTCACTATGTAGCCTAGGCTGGCCTCAGACTCCATCACCCTCCCTCAGCCTCCTGAGTACTGGGATTTGAGCAATGTGCCATCATCCCCAGCCTCTGTGTTTTGTTTGTTTACTTATTAACTAATTTATTTATTTGCTTTATATCTCAATATCAACTCACCTGTATTTTGGCTTGGTTTGGTTTGGTTTGGTTTGGTTTTTGGTTTTTCGAGACAGGGTTTCTCTGTGTAGCCCTGGCTGCCCTGGCACTCACTCTGTAGACCAGGCTGGCCTTGAACTCAGAAATCCACCTGCCTCTGCCTCCCAAGTGCTGGGATTAAAGGCATGTGCCACCACTGCCTGGCTGTAATTTGTTTTTTAATATACCTGACAAAACAATTTCCAAAAGACTTACAATACAGTTTACATGAAATATAATGAATTCCGCTGTAAGATTAATGCAGTGTGTACCTGTAACCCCAACATTCTCCAAGCTGAGGCAGGAGAATTGCCATGAACTTCAAGCCAGTCTGCTGTATAATGAGACTTTGTGTCAAAAATAACAAAAACAAAATAAAAGCCTGGAGAGATGGCTCAGCAGTTAAGAGTATTTACTGCTCTTGAAGAGGACCCGGGTTCAGTTCCCAGCATCTACGTGACAGCTCACAGTAACTCCAGCTTCAGAGGATCCAGTGACCAATTCTGGCCTCTGCAGGCACTGTGTGCAGAAGGTATACAGACAGACAGACATGCAGACAAAACATCCATACACATAAAGTTTTAGCCAGGCAGGGTATCCCATGTTTTTTGAGCCCATTACTTGGGTGGCAGAGGCAGGCAAATCTCTGAGTTGAAGTTTCAGCCTGCTTTACATAGTGAATTCCAAGCCACCCTTGTCTACACAGTGAGACCCTGCATCCAGTAAAAAATAAAGTTCTTTTTGTTTCTCTGTGTAGCCCTGACTGTCCTGGAACTCACTCTGTAAACCAGGCTGGCCTTGAACTCAGAAATCTACCTGCCTCTGCCTCCCAAGTGCTGGCATTAAAGGCTTGCGCCACCACTGCCCGGCTCAGCCATCTCTCTTCTATCCCATCCCCAACACTCACCTGTAATGCTAGTACTCAGAAGGTGGAGGCAGGAGGATTAGAAGTTTACAGTCATCAGCTACATAGAGTTCAAGGACAGCTTGAGATCCTGTCTCAGAAAGAAAGAAAAGAAACTGGGGTTATAGCCCAGGGTTAGAAAACCTGACTAGCGCTGAGCAGTGGTGGTGCACGCCTTTAATCCCAGCACTTGGGAGGCAGAGACAGGAGGATTTCTGAGTTCGAGGCCAGCCTGGTCTACAGAGTGAGTTCTAGGACAGCCAGGGCTACACAGAGAAACTCTGTCTCGAAAAACCAAAAAGAAAAAAAAAAAGAAAACCTGACTAGCCCAAGGCCCTAGGTTAAATCCCTAGCTATAGTAATAATAATAATAATGATAATAGAACTTTTAAAGGGCCAGTCTGGTCACCTTATTGTTGTCCTGTAAGTATCCTGTTTATATTTGTCACTTTAGTAGGGCGCTAATTGCTGCTACTTGTAATCGGGTAAAGAAAGGTCACAGTGCATAGAAATACTAGGACAAGATTGATTTGAATTCTTTTACTCTCACTTTTCCTTCTTCCAAAAACTATTAGTAAAAAGCAGTTGGCTCACTGTCCAGAAAGACTCACACTGAAAGCAATTTGCTTCCTGTGTGTTTACAGATGTTAGGGCGACCACTCCATTAAGAGGGTGTAATTTCCAGGCCACATCTGTTCTGTGTCAGTGCTGAGGTGAATCATCCATGGGTTTGCACTTTGCTTTGGCATAGGTGACCTACAGTGTGCTGAGACATCAACATCCAGTTTAAGCCCTGTCAGGCTTGGTGGCACACACCTTTAATGCCAGCACTCTGGAGGCAGAGGCAGCCAGATCTCTTAGCTGGAAGCCAGCTTGGTCTACAAAGTGAATTCCAGGACAGCCAGGGCTACACAGAGAAACCTTGTCACAGAAAAAAAAAAAATACTGTGCCTTACAGGTGTGGGTGGTGTAAGCCTTTAATTCCAGTACTCAAGAGGCAGAAGCATATTGATCTCCAGGAGTTGCCTGCTAGCCAGGGATGCACAGTGATACCTTGTCTCAAAAAAGAAAAAAGGAAAGAGATGACAGAAATGATTCGTTGCATCGTTAAGTTTGGCGTTTGCGTCTTAGTATTATATTTCAGCCACAGTCACTTTCTTTTATAATCCAGTTGGGGTTTATTCCATGAAAATAGATTTGACAGATTGGAGGTCCAATGCACCAGAGACTAGGGTCCCAGATTGGGCTTAGGAAAGAGGAAGTAGCCCAAGTCTGAGAAGCGAGGATTTATGGGTGTGGCCCAGGAGAGGCAGGGCTATTATGATTATGATTATTCATTTCCTGTATGGGGGTACACTGTCGCTGTCTTCAGACACACCAGAAGACTGCATCAGATCCCATTACAGATGGTTGTGAGCCACCATGTGGTTGCTGGGAATTGAACTCAGGACCTCCGGAAGAGCAGTCAGTGCTCTTAGCCTCTGAGCCATCTCTCCAGCCCAAGGCAGGGTTTCTTACAGAGGGTCGTGGGCCTTGGTGACTGGACTCTGGCTGGGCCAAGCTACCCTATCTCAAAGCTGTGCCTGTCTCAAAGCTGTCTCAAGTCACTGTCTGTCCCTTGCACAGGTGGCATTGGGGCATCCGAGGAGCCCTAAGTTCTGCTTTTCTGTTCAGTCCCTTCCATGAGAGAAGGGACAGCTGGCTGGCAAGGTGGTGTGATTATTCATCCCCTTGCTGTTGTTCAGGCAAATTCTTTGTCCTGAGGTTACTTCCCCATGGGTGGGAAGCTGAACACTCCAGAAGACACTTAGAACAGTCAAGCTGAGTTTCCTTTGGGACAGTTTACAGCGTTGTGTTTTTCCTCTTGGGGGAAAGATGGCCAAGAAGCACATCTGGGAGAGATGTTCCCTCATGGGGCAGCTAAGCATGTGGAAATGGCCCAGAGTGTGCAGGTTTCCTCCGCTGTGGCTCTTCCATGTCACTGTGTGCTGCCATGTGACCTACCTAAAGTTCAGGGAGCCTCTTTCCTTGCATAAGAAAAATGAGGAGCAGGAGATACAGTGTAACCGTTGAGAGCACTTGTTGCTTTTGCAGAGGATCCAAGTTCAGGTCTCAGCACTCACATAATGGTGCACAACTGGCTATGATTCCAGCTCTAGGGGGTCTGACGCCCTTTTCTGGCATTCTGGGCCACCAGGCAGGCACGTGGTACACAGACAAGCAAGCAGGGGCTCACACATATACATTAAAAAAAAAAAAAAAACTGGTGTATTGGCACACACCTTTAATCCTCGTACGTGGGAGACAGAGGCTGGTGGATGTCTATGAGTTTGAGAGTAACTTGGTCTGCATAGTGTAGTGAGTTACAAGCTAATCAGGTGTGTGTGTAATCATTCTGATGATATATATATATATATATATATATATATATATATATAATTTTGGCTCTGGATCTTCAACATTTTAGCTTTCCACAGTCAATCAATCAGCCAGCCAGCCCTGTAGAATCTTCAACATGTATATGGCTTTTACTGAGAATTTCAGTTCACACCCCTCTTAGACTTTGGTGATTATGTCTGAGACAGGCTCTCACTATATAGCCAGACTTTTATTTATTTACTTAATTTTAAAATTTTTATTTTTTTGCCAGGGATGGTGAGACACCTTTAGTCTCAGCACTTGAAGGGCAGAGAAGATCTCTGAGTTCCAGCTCAGCCACACCTTCAAAAGGTCACCTTGACTCCAAAACAAAATCATAGGAAGAGCAACAATGGCTCCTGGCCACTGAGCCAGCTCTCTAGTTACTGCTAAAACAAAACAAAAACAAAAAACAAAAAACCCAAACAAACAAACAAAAAAACAGATACAGAGTTTCACTTAAGATATCCAGGTTAGGCCAGGCAGTGGTGGTGCACGCCTTTAATCCCAGCACTTGGGAGGCAGAGACAGGAGGATTTCTGAGTTCGAGGCCAGCCTGGTCTACAGAGTGAGATCTAGGACAGCTGTGGCTACACAGAGAAACCCTCTCTGGGGGAAGAGGGAATGTGGGAACCAGATCTGGAGGGGGTGCGGGAGGCAAAGTCATGAACCTGGGATACAGACTGCAGATCTACTATATTGCCCAGCAGCAGTTTTGTTTTTGTTTTTGTTTTTTTAAGAGTTATTTATTTTATGTATGTGAGTACTCTGTGAGTGTCTTTGGACACACCAGAAGAGGGCATTGGATTCCATTACAGATGGTTGTGAGCCACCATGTGGTTGCTGGGAATTGAACTCAGGACCTTTGGAAGAGCAGTCAGTGCTCTTGACCACCGAGCCATCTCTCTAGTTCCCCTCCCCCCCTTTTAATACAGCCTTTGGAGCAATGGGGAATCATCGACATGAGCTATGGAGTAGCCTACCATCCCACTGGCACTATGGGGAGGACTAGGTTGTCAGCACCTGAGGGGACTTCAGTAAAAACGGGGGTTGGGGGTGGGGAAGCAGCCACTGTCCTGTTCCAGGCCCATTCTGAGGGTCCACTAGTTTTGCTAGGTTCCTCTGTTTTGTGTCATGCAGTATGCCAGCAGATATGCATGGGCATTAGGTTCCTCTGTTTTGTGTCATGCAGTGTGCCAG
>JADRCH010013562.1:0-13875 GCA_019843965.1 Rhynchomys soricoides
GTAGAGGTGCACACCTTTAATCCCAGCACTCAGGGGGCAGAGCCAGGAGGATCTCTGTGAGTTCTAGGCCAGCCTAGTATCACAAGTTCAAGGACAGGAAAAGCTACCTACTAAGACTCTGCCTCAAAAAACTAAAAAAAATAAAAAATAAAAAGATATTACTGTGTACATTTCTGTAGAGAAATGTGTGCCTGTGTGGCAAGTTTGGTTTTTAGTATTTAACGACTGTATTCCACTCTAGCAGTTTCTCTGGGCTTATTCCTTGGGAGCAGTATGCTAAGGAGAGCTGCAGGTTCACCACAGACAGGCACTCACAGGACACACACACACACACTCCTGGCGGCTGTATGTAGTGAAGGGTTGCATTCGGGGATTACTCTCACATTTTCTTATCAACTGTGTCCTTTGATTTTAGTGTAATTCCAAGAGCCAAGGCGAGAAAGAAATGTACACGCTAGGAATCACCAACTTTCCCATTCCCGGAGAGCCTGGCTTTCCTCTTAATGCCATTTACGCCAAGCCTGCGAGCAAACAGGAGGATGGTGAGAACAGGACTGGAAGCGCGTGCGCGTGCGTGTGCATGCATGCATGCATGCCTGTGTGCAGCCATCCTGTCTTTCAGTCTTACTCTTGGTGTTGGTGTGTGCCTTTTTTTGGTTGTTTCATAGACATGATCTCTCTCTATAGTACAGACTGGTCTTGAACTCATGATCCTCCTGGGTTCAGCTGAGCTTGAACCCAGCTCCCTGGGTGCTGAGAGTGCAAGGCTCTGGCACCGTGTCCTGTCCAGCTCCTCTGACTCACTTTCTGCCCACTCATGTTCTTGCCTTGATTGGTATTAGTGTTTTGTGTTGTGGCGTGGGCAAGTCAAGTGGGTGTGCATGTGTGCTCCCAGGCCAGAGGTTGGTGGCTGGTCTTTGGTCACTGTCCATGTTGCATATGGAGCAGTCTCTTTCTCTGAACCTGGAGCTTACTAACTGAGCTAGTGTAACTGGCCAACTTGCTCCAGGTCATTGCCAAGGTCAATGTCTAGACAGGCAGGCCCTGTGTTTAGGATACTTCCTCACACACAAATTTTCTTGTCTTGCAGAAATGATGCGGGCTTACCTACAGCAGCTGAGGCAAGAGACCGGACTGAGGCTTTGTGAGAAAGTTTTTGACCCTCAGAATGATAAGCCCAGCAAGGTGAGATGGTCCCTTCTGCGTTTTGTTGTTGTTGTTGTTTTTCGAGACAGGGTTTCTCTGTGTAGCCCTGGCTGTCCTGGAACTCACTCTGTAGACCAGGCTGGCCTTGAACTCAGAAATCCGCCTGCCTCTGCCTCCCGAGTGCTGGGACTAAAGGCGTGCGCCACCACTGCCCGGCTGCCCCGTTGCCTTTTAAACCACTGAAGTCGCTGCCACAAGAGCCTTCACTTCTGCCTGACCTGGAACACCATGGCTAGCTGGCTCCGAGTTCGCTGCCTCGGCCTCAGTCATGGGCAGGATTTATGTACGAGATGTGTAATCATTGCTTGGTAGCCTTATACCCACAGTCTGTGAAATGGTGTGGCATTTGTATGTGGCCTGTGTGTATCCTCTGTGGGCTTTGAAATGCCCCAGGATTACCCACACCTACAGTACATTGTAAATGCCATGTAAATGGTGGCTTTATTGCATCGTGTAGGGAACAGCCACAGGGAGCAGTCTGTGTGTGTTCAGTATGTGCTAGGGCCCCTTGGTTGCGGGGATTGGAACAGTGGCCCAAGCTGGGCTTGAGCTGGCCTTGTGGCCACAGGTGACCTTAGGTCCTTCTGCCTCAGCCTCTAGTTCTGCAGCACACAGGCATGCTACCATGCCTGCCTCACAGGCCTTCCTACCCGTGGGTGTATGCGAGCCTCATACCTGTGGAGGGCCAGGTGGACACGTTTCCCTGCTCTGTGGGGTCACCTTTGAGTTTAATGGGGGGGGGGGGGGGGGGGGGGCCTGGCCGTTTACACTGTTGTTTGTCATAAAGTGACTGGAATGCTGGCCTGCCCCTGCACTGGCACTGTGCCCTGACCCTGAGCGTACCTCTGTTTTGTGCCTTTGACAGTGGTGGACTTGCTTTGTGAAGAGACAGTTCATGAACAAGAGTCTTTCGGGGCCTGGACAGTGAGAGGAGCCTGGGCAGCCGCCGCCTGCAGAGCCATGGGTAGCATCACGTCGAGGTGTACACAGTCCTTTGTGTCCGTTCCTAATGTGTCGCAAAGAGAGCAGAGCCTGTCTTTGCCGGAAAAGCTCTCGGTCAAGAATTTGGAGGGCGGGTGTCGGGCGATTGAGTTTTTGGCAGTTTCAAGCTGGCCCTTAATATGTGATATATGTCGCTGCTTCTGCTAGTCATTGAATTAAAACATTTTTGGGGAAAAGCTTACATGACACTGTACCTCTTATGGAAAAGGGTGGTATACTGAGGGGCGGGGCTTGTTTTTCTATTTATGGTTTGGTTTGGTTTGTCTTTTTTTGAGACAGCCTCACTGTGTAGTCCAGGCTGGCCTCATTGTATAGTCCAGGCTGGCCTGCAGCTCCACAATGCTTTTATCACCCCCAAAAGATGTGCCTTTAAAAGTGACTTTCCTCTTTTGCTCCTAAGTCTCCCTGCCCCCAACTTCTGGACTAATCTAATCTACTCTCTGTCTTCATAGACTTGCTTAGTCTAGATATTTCATATAATGGAGCCTTCCAGTCTGGCTTCTTTCACTTAGCATGTTCATGTCCATCCCCCCAGCCCCTACTGCTCATGTAAGTGGAATCAAACAATAGTTACCTGTTTATACCTGGCTTCTTTCACGTAGTGCAGCGTCTTCAACATCTACCCATGGTGTTGCATCCATGCATAGTCCTTTCCTTTTTTACGACTGAGTAATATTCCATTTGGATATAGATCACATGTTCATTCGTCCATCATCCAGTGGACGTTTGTGTTGTTGCTTCTATCTTGGAGCTCTGACTAAACACTGTTGCCAAGAACAGCCATGTGCCCATTTCTTTTTTTTTTTTTTTTTTTTTTTGGGGTTTTTTTTTTTTGGTTTTTCAAGACAGGGTTTCTCTGTGTAGCCCTGGCTGTCCTGGAACATACTCTGTAGACCAGGCTGTCCTCGAACTCAGAAATCCGCCTCCCTCTGCCTCCTGAGTGCTGGGCTTAAAGGCGTGCACCACCACTGCCCAGCTGCCCATGTGCACATTTCTAACGTGGACACAAGTTTTCATTTTTCTTATCATATCCCTCAGGGTGGAACCTCTGAGTCACGTGGGAACTGGAGAAGGCCTGAGTGTTTTTTTCTACACTTGTGTTGTTCTGCATTCCCACGGCAACATGTTTTCTTCCACACCTCACCTACACCTGTCTCTGCCCTCCCAGGGGCTGTGATGTGGAATCTTGCTGTGCTCTGGTCTGCCTGTGGCTGCTTACACACCTTCTCCAAACTACTGTTTAGACTTTGTCCGTTTTTCTTTTTTTCTGGGGAGGGGTTTGGGAGTTTCAAGACAGGGTCGCTCTTGCAGCCCTTGCTGTCCTGGAACTCACTCTGTAGACCAGGCTGGCCTTGAACTCACAGAGATCTGCCTGCCTCTGCCTCCCAAGTGCTGGGATTAGAAGTGTGCACCACTATGCCTAGTGATTCAACCATTTTTCAAGTGGCTTAAGCCATTTTCCTTTTTGTTGTTGAATTTTTTTCCCATTAATTTAATTCACTTTACATCCTGATTGCAGCCCCCCCCTCACCTCCCAGTCCCCCACACAAACAAACAGTTCCCTTCTCTGGGAGAGGCCCCCCTGAATACCAACCCATCCTGGGACATCAAGTCTCTGCAGAACTAGGCCTCCCACTGAGGCCTGATGAGGCAGCCCAGTTAGGGGAACAGGATCCATAGGCAGGCAACAGAGTCAGGGACAGCCCACACTCCAGTTGCTGGGGACCTGCATGAAGACCAGGTGTACTTCTGCTACGTCTGCTGTTGGATTATAAGGGCTCTTTATATATCCTGGCCACTAGACTCTTTGCAAGGCCTTTCTCACATTTTGTGGATTTTGCTCATAGGGTCCTGTAGAGCTCAATAGTTTGGAACTTTGACTCAAGTTCCATTCGTCTGTTTCTTTAGTTACTTGTGCTGACTTTTTAAAGATTTATTTATTTTATATATATATATATATATATGAATACACTATTGCTCTCTTCAGACACATCAGAAGAGGGCATCCCATTACAGATGGTTGTGAGCCACCATGTGGTTGCTGGGATTTGAACTAAGAATCTCTGGAAGAGCAGTCAGTGCTCTTTAACCGCCGAACCATCTCTCCAGCCCCTAGATGTGCTGACTTTATGTCTAAGCCCTTACATGTGGTTTTTTAACCCATTTTATTAATTTAAATTTATTCTTTCATGTATGTGGGGGAGTGAATGTGGATACAGTTGCCTGGGAAGACCGGAAGAGGGCACCCATCCCCTGGAGGTGGAGTTAGATGTGGTTGAGCTGATAAAAGTGCTGGGAACTGAACTTAGGCTCTCTGTAAGAGCAACGAGCGCTCTTGGGTTGAGCCATCCCTCTATCCCCACATTCTGTTAATTTTTGTATGTGAAGAGAGGTAAGATACTTTGCTCTCTTGTGTGTGGCTAGTTACCTCAGCACCTTTCATCAAAATGAGTTTATTAAATGATCTTGGCTTCCTTGTCAAACATCAGTTGACCAAAGCCTGGTATGATGGTCCAACGCCTTTTATCTCAGCATTCAGGAGGCAGAGGCAGATGGAGTTCTGAATTACAGGCTAGCCTGGTCTACATAGCGAGCTCCAGGCCAGCCAGGGCTACATAGGTAGACCCTGTCTCAATCCCATTCCAAAATCCGTTGACCATAAATGTGTAGCTTTATTTCAAGATTCTAGATTGCTGACTCATGTAACATTGAAATCAGTTCAGTATTTGACCAGTTTAAGCCAGCAGAGTCGTGTACACCTGTAATCCCAGCACCCAGGAGGCTAAAACAGGAGGATTGTAGATTTGAAGCCAGTCTAGACTACAGAGTGGGTTCCAGGCACCATAACAAGATGATCCTGTCTCAAGAGAAAGAGAAAATTGCCCAGTTTAGTCATCTGAAAGGTTGTCTTGGGTTGGTGAGACAGCTCAGTGGGGCACAGGTCTGCTAGACAAAAGCCTGAGTTAAATCTTCAGAATCATTGCCAAAAGGAGAACCAACCCCCAAAGTTGTCTCCAACTGTCACATGTCACATACCCACCTTCCACAGTAATATACTTTTTACTAAAAATGTATGTACCCTGGCTGTTCTGAAACACAGAGATCTTCCTGCCTCTGCCTCCCAAGCTCTGGTGATCAATGGTGTGTGCCACTACATCTGGCTTACAAATAATCTTAAGAAGAAGAAAAAAGGAGCTGGAGAGATGGCTCAGTGGTTAAGAGCACTGACTGTCCTTCCAGAGGACCTGAGTTCAATTCCCAGCAATCACATGGTGGCTCACAACCATCTGTAACTCCAGTTTCAGATTTGATTCCTTTTTCTGGCCTTTATTGTTAACAGGCATGCATGTAATGCACAGAAATATATGTAGGCAAAGCACCAGTACACATAAAATAAAAATAAAATTGAAAAAAACAGCTTTGCTGGGCTGAGAGACGGCTCAGTGGTTAAGAGCACTGACTGCTCTTCCAGAGGTCCTGAGTTCAATTCCCAGCACCCACATGGTGGCTCACAACCATCTGTAATGAGATCTGACGCCCTCATCTGGTGTGTCTGAAGACAGTACTTACATATAATAATAAATAAATGTTTGGGCCAGAGCAAGCGGGGCCAGAGCGAGCAGAGGTCCTGAGTTCAATTCCCAGCAACCATGTGATGGCTCACAACCATCTGTACAGCTACAGTGTACTCATATACATAAAATAAATATTTAAAGAAAGAAGAAAAGAAACAGTTTTGCTTTGTTTTTATGTGTACAGTATCTTGCTAGGTACCCCTGGCTGCCCTGCAATTAACTATGTAGGCCAGGCTGGCCTCAAACTCATGTCAGTCCTCCCTCAGTCGCCTAAATGACCCTGGCGGCCTGAATTTGGCAAGAGTTGGGTTCCGCAAGATTTTTTTTTCTTTAGATTTATTTATTATTATATGTAAGCACATTGTAGATGTGCTTCAGACACACCAGAAGAGGGCGTCAGATCTCATTACAGATGGTTGTGAGCCACCATGTGGTTGCTGGGATTTGAACTCAGGACCTTCGGAAGAGCAGTCAGTGATCTTAAGCGCTGAGCCATCTCTCCAGCCCCACAAGATGTCTTAATATCTCACAGGTGGCAAATGTGTACCCCACCCACCATGACCCAAGTTTGCATTGGGTGCGACTCAGGCTCCTCCCCAGGGGTGGGGCCTGTGTCTCTGCTCTTGGCCGGAAGTGGGGAGTGGCTCGAGAGGGATGCTGCCCAGCAGAGGAGGACATTTCTGCCCTCCCAGGTCATCCCGTAGGTGGCCTGCCCTTGGGACTGGCCAGAAGGGAGCCCAGAAAGCGTGGTGCTACACCTATCGTTTGTGTTATGCTGTTGAGGACAAAGGGAAGACTGCAGAAGTGGGTTTATTTAAGTTTGATTCAAAACAGTTGGCAGTGACACCCAAAAAGCTGACTGTTTCCAGGTTGGTTTTATTTGTAAGTATTTATTTATTTATTGGTTGATGTGTGAACGTTTTGCCTTCATGAACACCTGTGCACCATGTCACTGCAGTGACCAAAGAGACTAGAAGAGGGCATCAGATTCCCTGGGATTGGAGTTATACTCGTGAGCCACTGTGTGGGTGCTGGAAACTGAACCTGTGTCCTCTCTTACCCTTTCTATGCAGTGTAATTGTGGCGGCGTGGGGGGTGGGGGCGGAGTACCTCGGCGGGTCCATGCTGAGGTGCCCTCTGAACAATAACGCCATATGATAAAGTAAAGATATAGTAAAAAGAAAGTCTACTGGGGGGGGGTAAGGAAACCTAGAGACTGGGTAGAGATAGAGAAGGACAGAAAGGGAGAAAAAGAGAAGAGGCCCGCCAGGAACACATGAGAAGGAGAGAGGAAGAGGGGGAGAATGGAAAAAAGTGTGTCTTGTCGGCAGTGGTGGCACACGCCTTTAATCCCAGCACTCGGGAGGCAGAGGCAGGCGGATTTCTGAGTTCAAGGCCAGCCTGGTCTACAGAGTGAGTTCCAGGATAGCCAGGGTTACAGAGAAACCCTGTCTCGAAATACCAAAAAAATAAAAAGAGCTGTGTCTTCCTATAGCCTGGCTGGCACCTGGCAGCAGATGATGACTTAAGCTGTAGCTAGGGAGCTGTTGGGTGGAGCCTAGCGGAATTGTCTGTAAGCTAGCCTGGGAAGAGCAGCGGTGCTCTCTTAACTACAGAACTCTCTCTCCTGCTCCTTGTAATTTCTCTTTGGAGACAGGATTCCAGGTTGGCCTTGAACTTGAGGGAGTTCTGCCTCCACCACTCCATTGCTGGCATACTCACGAACCACCTCCCTTGCCTTAAATAAGTATGTGTACTTAATATCTGTTTAGAGACTGGGTCTTAAGTGACTCACACTGGCCTGAACCGGTCTCTATAGCCCAGGATGACTGTGAATGCCACATCCTCCTGCTTCTACCTGCCAAGTGCTGAGATCAGAGATGTGTGCCGGCATGCCTGACTGAGTGTATAATTTGAATGCCTGAGCTCCATGCTCTGGGTCATATGTGCACTGAGCCACAGACTGGTTAGATACCACTTTCAATGCAGCCTGGCTCGGCGCTGTGTACAGACGTGTCCAGGGCTGGACATGGGGCTGAGTAGCAGAGCTGCCACTTAGCATGAATGGAGCTGTGGGTTTAAGCCCAGTGTGTGGGGAAGAGGGGAGGAGGAGGAGGAAGAGGAGGAAGAGGAAGAGGAAGAAGAAGAAGAAGAAGACAACGACGAAGAAGACGAAGTAGACGAAGAAGAAGACGAAGAAGAAGAACCACCACCTATGTGGATACATTAAAAGATACATCTTAAAGCAAAGGATGTTTGTTGTTCTTGGGTCATTTGTGGGAGTTTTGTTTTTTCCAATTTAATGTTTTACTTGAGGCTCGGTGGTTGAAAGCACTTACTGCTCTTGCAGAGTCCGCAGATTTGGTTCCCAGCACCTATCATGCAGGCACACGCACAACGCTGGGCCTGGTACCACAGGCTTTTAATCCCAGCATTCTCGCAGAGGCCAGGGCTTCCAAGTTCCAGACCAGTCTGGGATGCATGAAATCCTGGCTCAAAATAAATAATATTTAAAGTTCGTACTTAAAATCAGATTCTGTGGCACTGGCGAGATGGTTTAAGAGCACTGCCTGCCCTTCCAGAGGACCTGGGTTCAATTCCCAGCACCCAGCAGCTCTTCTGTAGCTCCAATTTCAAGGGGCACCTTCACAGACAGTCATGCAGACAAACCACAAATGAACATAAAATAAAAATCTTTAAAAATCAGATTCTTGCTGGGCAGTTGTTGCGCACGCCTTTAATCCCAGCAATTGGGAGGCAGAGGCAGGAGGATTTCTGAGTTCGAGGCCAGCCTGGTCTACAGAGTGAGTTCCAGGACAGCCAGGGCTATACAGAAAAACCCTGTCTCGAAAAAAAAAAAAAAAATTCAGATTATTGATTGGGGGTTGAAATTTGTTACCGACTCAATGACTTATTAAAAGAAAAGGAAGTTCAATAACTAATTTTGAGATTAAATGTTTCTTTTTTTTACAATTTCCCGATCTTCCTATATCCTGATAGAAAAACAACTTTCTGTGGGGCCTGTTACTTTAGTTCCAGTAGAGGGAGCATGGCACCAGGAGCTGGAGTCCATATCAAGTTCCAGGAGAGCCTGATGGACTACTGGGGGGCGGGGACACTCTGTCATCCCCTGCTTCCTGCCAAAAGAAATAGTGGTTCTCTGGTCTCCATGCATGCATGCATGTAATAAATAGCATCTTCTAACAGATTAAAACTTTATATTTGATTGGAGACAGGATCTCACTGTGTAGACCAGGCTGGCCTTGAACTCAGAGCTCTGCCTGCCTCTGCCATGCACTTTGCCAATAGACTCGGTCCTGTGTGGGTCACACAGCCTGTAATGGCAAGTGGTAGTTTGAGTTTTGTTGGTGTTGTTTTGTTTTGAGACAGGTACTCACTATGTAGCCTAGGCTGGCCTCAGACTCCATCACCCTCCCTCAGCCTCCTGAGTACTGGGATTTGAGCAATGTGCCATCATCCCCAGCCTCTGTGTTTTGTTTGTTTACTTATTAACTAATTTATTTATTTGCTTTATATCTCAATATCAACTCACCTGTATTTTGGCTTGGTTTGGTTTGGTTTGGTTTGGTTTTTGGTTTTTCGAGACAGGGTTTCTCTGTGTAGCCCTGGCTGCCCTGGCACTCACTCTGTAGACCAGGCTGGCCTTGAACTCAGAAATCCACCTGCCTCTGCCTCCCAAGTGCTGGGATTAAAGGCATGTGCCACCACTGCCTGGCTGTAATTTGTTTTTTAATATACCTGACAAAACAATTTCCAAAAGACTTACAATACAGTTTACATGAAATATAATGAATTCCGCTGTAAGATTAATGCAGTGTGTACCTGTAACCCCAACATTCTCCAAGCTGAGGCAGGAGAATTGCCATGAACTTCAAGCCAGTCTGCTGTATAATGAGACTTTGTGTCAAAAATAACAAAAACAAAATAAAAGCCTGGAGAGATGGCTCAGCAGTTAAGAGTATTTACTGCTCTTGAAGAGGACCCGGGTTCAGTTCCCAGCATCTACGTGACAGCTCACAGTAACTCCAGCTTCAGAGGATCCAGTGACCAATTCTGGCCTCTGCAGGCACTGTGTGCAGAAGGTATACAGACAGACAGACATGCAGACAAAACATCCATACACATAAAGTTTTAGCCAGGCAGGGTATCCCATGTTTTTTGAGCCCATTACTTGGGTGGCAGAGGCAGGCAAATCTCTGAGTTGAAGTTTCAGCCTGCTTTACATAGTGAATTCCAAGCCACCCTTGTCTACACAGTGAGACCCTGCATCCAGTAAAAAATAAAGTTCTTTTTGTTTCTCTGTGTAGCCCTGACTGTCCTGGAACTCACTCTGTAAACCAGGCTGGCCTTGAACTCAGAAATCTACCTGCCTCTGCCTCCCAAGTGCTGGCATTAAAGGCTTGCGCCACCACTGCCCGGCTCAGCCATCTCTCTTCTATCCCATCCCCAACACTCACCTGTAATGCTAGTACTCAGAAGGTGGAGGCAGGAGGATTAGAAGTTTACAGTCATCAGCTACATAGAGTTCAAGGACAGCTTGAGATCCTGTCTCAGAAAGAAAGAAAAGAAACTGGGGTTATAGCCCAGGGTTAGAAAACCTGACTAGCGCTGAGCAGTGGTGGTGCACGCCTTTAATCCCAGCACTTGGGAGGCAGAGACAGGAGGATTTCTGAGTTCGAGGCCAGCCTGGTCTACAGAGTGAGTTCTAGGACAGCCAGGGCTACACAGAGAAACTCTGTCTCGAAAAACCAAAAAGAAAAAAAAAAAGAAAACCTGACTAGCCCAAGGCCCTAGGTTAAATCCCTAGCTATAGTAATAATAATAATAATGATAATAGAACTTTTAAAGGGCCAGTCTGGTCACCTTATTGTTGTCCTGTAAGTATCCTGTTTATATTTGTCACTTTAGTAGGGCGCTAATTGCTGCTACTTGTAATCGGGTAAAGAAAGGTCACAGTGCATAGAAATACTAGGACAAGATTGATTTGAATTCTTTTACTCTCACTTTTCCTTCTTCCAAAAACTATTAGTAAAAAGCAGTTGGCTCACTGTCCAGAAAGACTCACACTGAAAGCAATTTGCTTCCTGTGTGTTTACAGATGTTAGGGCGACCACTCCATTAAGAGGGTGTAATTTCCAGGCCACATCTGTTCTGTGTCAGTGCTGAGGTGAATCATCCATGGGTTTGCACTTTGCTTTGGCATAGGTGACCTACAGTGTGCTGAGACATCAACATCCAGTTTAAGCCCTGTCAGGCTTGGTGGCACACACCTTTAATGCCAGCACTCTGGAGGCAGAGGCAGCCAGATCTCTTAGCTGGAAGCCAGCTTGGTCTACAAAGTGAATTCCAGGACAGCCAGGGCTACACAGAGAAACCTTGTCACAGAAAAAAAAAAAATACTGTGCCTTACAGGTGTGGGTGGTGTAAGCCTTTAATTCCAGTACTCAAGAGGCAGAAGCATATTGATCTCCAGGAGTTGCCTGCTAGCCAGGGATGCACAGTGATACCTTGTCTCAAAAAAGAAAAAAGGAAAGAGATGACAGAAATGATTCGTTGCATCGTTAAGTTTGGCGTTTGCGTCTTAGTATTATATTTCAGCCACAGTCACTTTCTTTTATAATCCAGTTGGGGTTTATTCCATGAAAATAGATTTGACAGATTGGAGGTCCAATGCACCAGAGACTAGGGTCCCAGATTGGGCTTAGGAAAGAGGAAGTAGCCCAAGTCTGAGAAGCGAGGATTTATGGGTGTGGCCCAGGAGAGGCAGGGCTATTATGATTATGATTATTCATTTCCTGTATGGGGGTACACTGTCGCTGTCTTCAGACACACCAGAAGACTGCATCAGATCCCATTACAGATGGTTGTGAGCCACCATGTGGTTGCTGGGAATTGAACTCAGGACCTCCGGAAGAGCAGTCAGTGCTCTTAGCCTCTGAGCCATCTCTCCAGCCCAAGGCAGGGTTTCTTACAGAGGGTCGTGGGCCTTGGTGACTGGACTCTGGCTGGGCCAAGCTACCCTATCTCAAAGCTGTGCCTGTCTCAAAGCTGTCTCAAGTCACTGTCTGTCCCTTGCACAGGTGGCATTGGGGCATCCGAGGAGCCCTAAGTTCTGCTTTTCTGTTCAGTCCCTTCCATGAGAGAAGGGACAGCTGGCTGGCAAGGTGGTGTGATTATTCATCCCCTTGCTGTTGTTCAGGCAAATTCTTTGTCCTGAGGTTACTTCCCCATGGGTGGGAAGCTGAACACTCCAGAAGACACTTAGAACAGTCAAGCTGAGTTTCCTTTGGGACAGTTTACAGCGTTGTGTTTTTCCTCTTGGGGGAAAGATGGCCAAGAAGCACATCTGGGAGAGATGTTCCCTCATGGGGCAGCTAAGCATGTGGAAATGGCCCAGAGTGTGCAGGTTTCCTCCGCTGTGGCTCTTCCATGTCACTGTGTGCTGCCATGTGACCTACCTAAAGTTCAGGGAGCCTCTTTCCTTGCATAAGAAAAATGAGGAGCAGGAGATACAGTGTAACCGTTGAGAGCACTTGTTGCTTTTGCAGAGGATCCAAGTTCAGGTCTCAGCACTCACATAATGGTGCACAACTGGCTATGATTCCAGCTCTAGGGGGTCTGACGCCCTTTTCTGGCATTCTGGGCCACCAGGCAGGCACGTGGTACACAGACAAGCAAGCAGGGGCTCACACATATACATTAAAAAAAAAAACAAACTGGTGTATTGGCACACACCTTTAATCCTCGTACGTGGGAGACAGAGGCTGGTGGATGTCTATGAGTTTGAGAGTAACTTGGTCTGCATAGTGTAGTGAGTTACAAGCTAATCAGGTGTGTGTGTAATCATTCTGATGATATATATATATATATATATATATATATATATATATAATTTTGGCTCTGGATCTTCAACATTTTAGCTTTCCACAGTCAATCAATCAGCCAGCCAGCCCTGTAGAATCTTCAACATGTATATGGCTTTTACTGAGAATTTCAGTTCACACCCCTCTTAGACTTTGGTGATTATGTCTGAGACAGGCTCTCACTATATAGCCAGACTTTTATTTATTTACTTAATTTTAAAATTTTTATTTTTTTGCCAGGGATGGTGAGACACCTTTAGTCTCAGCACTTGAAGGGCAGAGAAGATCTCTGAGTTCCAGCTCAGCCACACCTTCAAAAGGTCACCTTGACTCCAAAACAAAATCATAGGAAGAGCAACAATGGCTCCTGGCCACTGAGCCAGCTCTCTAGTTACTGCTAAAACAAAACAAAAACAAAAAACAAAAAACCCAAACAAACAAACAAAAAAACAGATACAGAGTTTCACTTAAGATATCCAGGTTAGGCCAGGCAGTGGTGGCGCACGCCTTTAATCCCAGCACTTGGGAGGCAGAGACAGGAGGATTTCTGAGTTCGAGGCCAGCCTGGTCTACAGAGTGAGATCTAGGACAGCTGTGGCTACACAGAGAAACCCTCTCTGGGGGAAGAGGGAATGTGGGAACCAGATCTGGAGGGGGTGCGGGAGGCAAAGTCATGAACCTGGGATACAGACTGCAGATCTACTATATTGCCCAGCAGCAGTTTTGTTTTTGTTTTTTTTTTTTTAAGAGTTATTTATTTTATGTATGTGAGTACTCTGTGAGTGTCTTTGGACACACCAGAAGAGGGCATTGGATTCCATTACAGATGGTTGTGAGCCACCATGTGGTTGCTGGGAATTGAACTCAGGACCTTTGGAAGAGCAGTCAGTGCTCTTGACCACCGAGCCATCTCTCTAGTTCCCCTCCCCCCCTTTTAATACAGCCTTTGGAGCAATGGGGAATCATCGACATGAGCTATGGAGTAGCCTACCATCCCACTGGCACTATGGGGAGGACTAGGTTGTCAGCACCTGAGGGGACTTCAGTAAAAACGGGGGTTGGGGGTGGGGAAGCAGCCACTGTCCTGTTCCAGGCCCATTCTGAGGGTCCACTAGTTTTGCTAGGTTCCTCTGTTTTGTGTCATGCAGTATGCCAGCAGATATGCATGGGCATTAGGTTCCTCTGTTTTGTGTCATGCAGTGTGCCAG
>JADRCH010013563.1:0-48501 GCA_019843965.1 Rhynchomys soricoides
AACCCTCTATCCCATCCTCCTATCCCTGAGTCTATGAGGGTGCTCCCCACCCCCCCCCCCCCCCCTGTCTTCCCTCCTTAGAATTCCCCTACATTGGTGCATTGAACTCCCTCAGGTCCAAGGGCCACTCCTCCTACTGATGTCCAACAAGGCCATCCTCTGCCACATATGCTGCCAGAGCCATGGATCCCTCCATGTGCAATCTTTGGTTGGTGGTCCAGTTCCTGGGAGCTCTGGGGAGTCTGAACAATTGACACTATTGCTCCCTCCATGGGGTTGCAAACCTCCTCAGCTCCCTCAGTCCCTTCTCCAACTCCTCCATCTGTGACCCCGCACTCAGTCCAATGGTTGGCTGCGAGCATCAGCTTCTGTATTTGTCAGGCTCTGGCAGAACCTCTCAGGAGACAGCAGTATCAGGCTTCTGTCAGCAAGCACAATAGCATCTGGGTTTGGTGTCTGTATATAGCATAAATCCCCAGGTGAGGCAGTCTCTGGATGGCCTTTCCTTCAGTCTCTGCTCCACACTTTGATTCCATATTTCCTCCTGTGAGTATTTTGTTCACCCTTCTAAGAAGCACTGAAGCATCTACATTTTGGTCTTCTTAATGGGAATCAAATGGTCTGTGATTTGAATCTTGGGTATTCCATACTTAACACTAATTTTTAAAAGAGTAAAGCATTTTAATTTGTTTGGTAATTTTACTTTTCATAATTTTGTGTGTTCAAGTGAAAAATACATCCAGATAATAATAAAAAGACCACTGAAGAGGAAAAGTATTAAAAAAAAATAAAGGAGCTGTGAAATGCTCTCTTCTGGAAATGACATGCCTATTGCATATATGAACTCCTGGTAGCTGTGGTCACTTATACAAGAATTGCACAAGATCAAACCAAGGAAATTCTATTGGGGTGTAGGAAGATAGGCTCCTGAAACCTCATACTTATCTGAGTAGCTGTTGATGATATACCATCAAGGGACAAGGAGAGCTACCTTTCTTTAGAATGTGGTAACTGTTAATTTTTCTTATGCCCCAGTTGATCACCATGGTCATGCATTTATGGCTAGCACTAATTATAATAATTGGGATAAGTAAATAAACATCTGTGAAAGGAAGAGATGAAATTTGAAGGAAGATATAAGAAAGTTCAAAGGGAGTGAGAGATGGGAGAACCATTGAGCATTGTATACCTGTATGGAGTTTAATAATAAATAAAACTAAATGTTTAAAATGTATTTGTTTTATATTCCAGAGCCAAAACACATATGGATCTTGAATTGGAAAATTTGTGAATGATTTTAATTCGGGTCTAAAACACCTCTAAACCAAGTATACGGATCATATCAGACTAGATGTGTAACAAAAGTTTTCAAACATGCTAGGATACTGCCCTTGCACAATTTCCTTGCTTACCATCTGTCTGTTTCACAATCCCAACTACTTTTGATTTCATTTTTAAAGATGCTTTTTCCTATACATGTACTGTATTTACTTCATTTCCACAAGTCTGTCTCACCTCTCCAAGTCTTATGTCCCTCTACTTCCTTCCAAATTTATGACCTCTTCTATAATTGTGATTTTTTAACACATACTGTACATGTTATATATACACCTTGTCTAGTCTGTTAGTGTTTTTCATATGCATATGTGTTTAAGATTGACATTTTGTAGTTAGATAATAAATCAGCAAGTTCAATCCCTGGAGAATACTAATTATTTGTCTCAGCAGCCATTGGATGTCTATAGCACTTTATCTAGAGGTGCGGCCTTAAGAGCTTTCCCATATCTATGTTGATATATTAACAAGTTTTGTCATTATACAGATCTTGTTTAAGAAATCATGTTATTGTGATTCTATGGATGTACCTTCCCTGCCACGTTTAAAGAATAATTGCACAGCAGATGTCCTGATCCTCTGGATCTTTTAATTTTTCCACCCCTCTTGCCAATTTTCCTGACACATACGTGTAGAACACTGTGCTGTAGATGATGTATCAGTTGGAAATGAGCCCTCCAGAGTGAGTTGTTCTCTTCACTTTGAGCTACTATAGATATCTGTGATGGTCTTTATCTGCTGCAAAACTTACCTTTATTATTGAACGGTGAGAGCTATACTTACTTATAGATATAAAGATCAGTTTTCCAATTATAATTAAAAACTATGTTGACGTAGGCAAATATCAGTAGTAGGATCTTTTCTAGGAACAATGATCTCTGTAGACGTAGTTTGTTAGGTTTAGAGTACCAAGCATGAATTTCCTCACATTGAATAAACATTAAGTAAAATAGACACCTGTTGGTTACCTTCAAAATGTAAGTGCTGTGATTGTACCACTGAGGACAGGTTGCTGAGGTGGCCCTTGTGGTTGAAAGGCTTCAAAATTGGCCAAAACTATAGATTATTTTCTTCCTTGACTGCTTGCATAACAACTTTGGATATTGTGAAAACTGGTCCTCAAGAAGGATATTTCTGGGTTAGTTAGTTCCAGCCTGAATCCTCTAAGTCATATGTGTGAAGTATGTGGGAGTCTTCAGCAATCATGCCTAATCTACAAGTTGTGGAAAGCAAATAAAGGCAATGGCAACAGACTCTATAGTTTTAGGGTTTCTTAGAGTCACCTGGGTTTAATGAGTTTATTATTTCAATGTTTGAAAACAAAACTATAATATAAATATTATTGTGTTTACAATATTGCAACCAATAAATATTTTTCTTTCCCACTTTATGCATATCAAGCAAATATATGCATTTATTTTTAAAGATGATATTAATAGTTTGCTATATTTATTTTTGAAGATTTTATACATGTTTACAATGTACTTTGAGTATATCCATCACCGTCTCCTCCTTCCAATTCTCCTGCTCCCCTCAACTTCCTCCTTTTTCTTCTGTAAATAGTATGTCATTCTTTTTTATAACACACCAAGTAAAACTAGTTCTCCCATATTCATGGTATAGGGTCATTTATTGGTGAATTGCAAACTTATCGATAGACATACTCCTGTGTTTCTTATTTTTCTGTTGCTGTGACAAAAACAAATAAACAAACAAAAACACATGACCATATGACTTATGGAAAAAATAGTTTATTTTGACTTAAAGTTCTACAGGGTGAAAGTCCATCTTGGGAGAGAGCCATGGCAGCTAATGGCAGCCATGGTGATAGGAGAAAGACACTAAAATATAACATATCAATAACAAGAACAAAGCAGTAAATAGCATGAAGTGATACACTTTCTCAAATAAGACTTCATAACCTTTGTAAACAACACTATCAACAGGGGACCAAATGTTTAAATGCCAGAGATTATAGGGGGTATTTCTTATTAAAACTATCAGTAAGTATTTCTTTCTGTTTTTGGAGAGAAAGAACATGAAGGTGGATGAGGAATGGTATCTGGAAGGAGCTAGATGAAGGGAAATATAATATCATTAACAAGCATTGAATAAAAACATCACCATCCTGGACAAACGTGACTTTTCTTCCTTAATAGCCATCAACTGTTGTTATATCACTCTTCCCAGAGGTAGAATGTTGGGATCCCCTCCATCCTCCATGCTGAAGAACTTAGCACCCTTGTTTATGTGCATTAATGATAGGTAATTGAAGATACTTTGAGTTTCTGTGTATAACATCCCTGCCATGTACAGAGTACTCCTTTCACAACATCCCCTAACCTCTGGATGCTGTATTTTTTTCTATTATTTTCTGTGAAGCTCCTTGGACCTTTCTTGTGGGAGTTGTTATGTATGTTCCATCTGCTGTTTAGCACTCACAGTCACTTGTCTCAGCATATTAAGTGGTTACATGTCCTTCCATTAGCATTCACACTTTGCATTCAACAGTACAAATCTATGGATTCAGACATAAATATTTTGAAGAGAGTTTTATATATATACATATATATATATATGTATATATATAAACTTTTTTTAATTTTTCACCATCCTGACACTATTGTTAAGTCCTATGATTTACATTTTTGGGAATAAAGAAGTGAAAAGTTCTATTATGAAAATTTGAAAGTCTGAAAAATGTTGAAGATTGAAAAATGTGGCTTAGGGGCATGTCAGACAAACAGCCATCTTAAACTATAGTCCATTTGGTTCCATCCTGTAGAAGCCCAGATTTGGGAGTATCAGAGGGCAGACCATGGCTCTAGCTAAGCGAACAGAGTTAGCTGCCATATATATATGTTGGTCTGAGATGCTTACAGTCATAAGGAACTTTTTTCCAAAGCTACAATGAGACCTAAAAGTCTAAAACTTCTAAACTGGGTGTAAAATTTACACACACACACACACACACACACGTGTGTGTGTGTGTTTGTGTGTGAGTGTGTATTTCTATGTTAAAAATAAAAAAAGGAAGCACAATGTCACAAGACATTTTGCTTATGTGCAATTTTGCTACATTTACCAAAATAAAAATAAATTTTTCCATAATAGTTACAATTTTAAATATTCTTTATAAAAAAGATCAAAATAAGACATATGTAAAAAAAAAAAAAAAAAAGGACTAAAACAATTAGATTCTAGATTAGAGACCATAGAACAGATATTAGAGGATTCTTTGAATCAAAAGAGGAAACCTTCAAGAGAATCCAATCTGGAACTTACAATAACATCAAACAGATAGTACCAGATCATGCTATTGATACATATGCAGAATTCCAATGGGGTTCTGACTTGAATTATGAAAAAGATGATTCTGAGATTTCACATTTATTAGAGATGATGACTGTCTTAGAGATGCCTTTGCAGATTGGGGCTGATGGGAATATATATATATATATCCATTAAAATATAATAATTTTTGGACATTATTATATAGAATATGTTACAGATATATCTTACAGTCTTACAGGACAAACAATTCTGGATAAATCTAACAAAAATTTAAAGATATTCATAGAACAGAAGAAGGTTAATGAATATCCCGGGGATAGATTAAATGATGTACTGTTGGCTATATTATATCTTTGACTTGGAAATAACATTTGCTTTTTCTGAGTACTCAGTATTGATAAGTTATTTCTCCCCCAGAAATTTGCTAATTCAAGGCTGATTGGAGTATATATAGAAGAAGGTTTATTGGTAAACCGGTTTTGGGTAAGTTCACTGGTCTATAGGAATGAGGCCAGGGAAGTTACCCTGGGGAGGGAGCTGGTGGAGCGGGGGAAGAGAAAGAAAGATAGCAATAGCATATGTGCAGAGAGAAGGGGGTGAGAGGAAGCAAGAAGGGAAGAAGGAGGTGGGGGAAGATGGAAAGATTAGAGAATAAAATGTCTAGTTTGTATAGGAAAGAGCCTCTGGAGGCTCTCTGGGCTGGAAAGTTCAGGAAATAGGGCAGGGTATGCCAGGAGAATCTAGAGGCCAGGTCCATTTTAGTATGTTAAATATGCACCTCAGCCACTTGTCCGGGGAATGAATCCTAAGATGCATTGTTATGCAGGAGAACATAAACTCCATTTTAGGCCCTGGTCTGACCTCAGAAAGAAAGTCATCAGTCTCTGGAATTAGGCAATAAGTTACTAGCTCCAGGAACAAAGCCATAAAATCCCTCATCCAAAGAACAGCTTGTAGATAACCACAAGAATGGGAAATATATTATGTTAGCATGGGCCTACTCTGCTGGGCAGCTCTATATTGTTTTGGTATCTCATCCTGTGGTTAAATGTTTGTGACATAGGAAGGCAGACCACAGACCACATGGCACAAGCCAACCAGAAACCAATCGTGTAGATTTCCCAGGACCCTCTAATGTAATTAATCTTAGATTATCTAACCTAGTCTCTATGGTCTCACAAAATATAAAAGAATTAATATAGTAGCCATTCAAAATTGTACTATGTCACTGCTTTGGCTCCTACTAATCACATTAAAAATTACTTCTGTAAAATTCCCTAGCCCTTCATAAAAAGGGGCATGTGAACTCCAGGGTCACTGTATTGGATGGATGATTGACCCCCACATACTAGTTGTTTCTGCAGAATAAATGCTCCTTGTCTTTATATACTATTTGAATCTGGGGTCTTCCTTCAGCAATACTCAGACTCTAACAGAATCAATCCAATTTTATTGTTTTATAAATCTAATGAAGTGTTGGAAGAGTTTTAACCTATTAGAATGTTTTCTAGTCACACTATGCTTCATAAAATCTTCATTGAAAAAATATTTTCTAGGCCGGACAGGGGTGGTGCATGTCTTTAATCAGAACACTTGGGAGGCAGAGGCAGAGGCAGATTTCTGAGTTCAAGCCCAGCCTGGTCTACAGAGTGAGTTCCAGGACAGCCAGGGCTACACAGAGAAACCCTATTTCAAAAAAACAAACAAACAAACAAAAAACAAAAACAAACAAACAAACAAAAAATCTGAAAAAGTATTTTCTAAAAATATGTGAAACTATTTTTTGTGGGATGACGCCCCTATGCAGCATTGGAAGACATCAGAGCCTACAGAGATAAACAATACAGCATAACTTGAAGCCAAGCTACATGCTTTGTTATCGCTGAATTTCTATTCAAATTATTACTGTCTTTCAAATAATTTGATTTATTTAGTGATATTGTTTACAGATGAGATGTGAGGAGGTTAGCTTGCCTGTGGTTATATTTATGTTTGGTCATGTGACTACTTCATTAAAAGCAAATCAAAGACCAGACTCTATACCAAAATTACAATACATATTTCTTATTCTAGTACAATCTAAGATGGATTTTAGGTATCATTTAGATGGCAACACTTGACCTAAAATGCTGATGTAGTCAGCCTAGTTCTCCTACTCTGCAAAGTAGCAATATATCCCAATGAAAGCAGATATAGAAGATTCATGTACATCCCAATTTTTGTTGATTTTAATATTTTTAACTTTGTACACACAACTTTATTTCACTTCTTTAATTTTATTAGTTTGTAGTCAATTTTATACCCTTTTCTCTTCTTTCTTATCAATTTCCCTCCTTCTGAAACCATTCTTTTCCACAATCCACCTCTTTTTCTCAAATATTTTGTGTGTGACACAATGAATATAAAAACTTTCTTGCCAGAGTATGAGTGGGAAGTATCTACAAAAGCAAGAACAATTTCCCAGAGACCACAACCAGTAAGAAACTAACACTCCTCTCCAGTAACTAGTAGCTGTCAATAGTTTCTTAAAAAGAATATAGGGTCCCAAAATGGATGGCTCAGTCTTCTGCAGATCTTATGAGTATTTAGAAAGCAGTTTAAAAAGGAGTCTACTTAGCAAAACAATAGTAGCTAGTTTCCCTCTAGGGTTTATGACCCTAAAATACTGGTGACTTTTCATCCTTAGCTGCAATATTTTATTCTTGTTGTTATTGTGTGTTTGTGTGTTTTGTTTTGGTTTTGGTTTTGTGTGTGTGTTTGTGTACACGTGCATGTGTGTTTGTGTGAGAGAGAGAGACACAGACACACACACACACACACACCACACACACAGAGAGAGAGAGAGAGAGAGAGAGAGAGAGAGAGAGAGAGAGAGAGAGATTGTCTCTCAATATTTCATGAAGAGGAAAAGTAGACAAGCATGAGAAAGACACATAAGGAATTTCTGATTTTTTTCAGTGGAAAGAATGTGAGAAATTATGGCTTGGCTTCAGAACATCTGAACAAAATGTAAGCATTTTCTAGGAACAAGTGTACAACAAAGGCTTGACTATTAACTGCCTTGTAGAAGGTACTGATCCTTCACTCCCTTTTTACATAGTGGTTCTTATTGTGGAGTAGATCATTTGTCTCTGAAAATAAGTATGAGGAATGGATATCTGGTGTGGCTTGCCTAGTTACTTAATGGAACTGTGCTTCTAACATTATGAAAACAAGAGTTCAAAATAAAACCTTTTTTCTGGCTTTAATGTTTCAAACAGCAAAGGTTAATTCTCTTATGTCACATATAAAACTTAAACACATTTTTATTATTTTAACATTCAGAGTTTCAGTGGGGCCTCTGGTAATGCCATATAAGGAAAAAAGAAATCATAATAGTCAGAAAAAGAATAAAAGAAGATTAATGAAAGATACCTATTTTTTACTCTTAATAACTTAAAGAGTATAATTTTTAAAAATTCTGCCAACAAAATTTAACGAGTTTCATTTCCATGTTATCTTCTCTATTGATTTTGCTTTTGCATGATTAAATAAATTCAAGTATATTAGGTCTATGGTATTAGAGCTGCCATGGTAATTTTAGGTTGGCTTGTTATAGTTACTATAATTTAAAAAAAATCACATTATCAAAGTGAAAGAGAGGGGGGTATAAACTCTGTCTGGATAGTTAAAAGAAGGCAGTAGAGAGAGCACATTTCTATATTAAGGAATTAAATGATTAAAATGATATTTAAATAATATAAAATCACAACTTGACCAAACACTTTACGATGGTTCTCCCTCCCAAATTTTGCAAATCTCCACTGTGACTCTTGACTTATTTTTCACACTCTTTGTATCTCCCCCTCCTTTCCTTTTGTCATATTTCTGTCTCTGTCTCTTAGTTAAGTTTATTTTTTCTATTTCACTTTCCTCCATGTCTTCTGTCTGAGTATTCCTAGCTGTTACATATGAACATAAAAATAGCATTCTGTTTCATTTGCCTATAGCTTCTGAGGTCTCTCCTGTCCCACTTTGGTATTTGGCATATGATACTTTCTATGGTATATGGAGTAGAACACTGTAGAGAAATTTCCATAGGTTTGAACATGTTGCATTCTGATTCAAAATATTCTTTCATTTTTTTCTACTAGTTTCCCAGTTTAACTTGAAATTCAGAAAGAAGAATCATGCAAACCGAATTTTGTCTACAAATTTATATTTTGACTTTGAAGAGATATCCATAATTCAAATTTGATTTTCATGATCTTTGGCTAGGAAAATATCTTGTTTATTTTTTGTGGATGATTTAAAGTATATTTTGCTATTATTAAAATTAAAAATGTTTTCTGAAATCTCAAAGATCACCCCAGTGACATCCTCCAGGAGGTCAACATCTCCTAATTCTCTGCAAACAGCCACCAGAGAAGACCAAGCATTCAAATTCCAAACACTTGTAGGGCACATCTCATTCAAACTGTCACAACTAAGTTGTGAAATCATAGTGCAATTGTTAAACTCTAGTTAAAGACAGTTTTTTCAGCCTACAATATTGGTGTTCTCTCTATAAAATGGTGTCTCCTTTTCCTGTCTAATGAACAAATCATAAAGTACTTGCTGATGTAAATATTGACTTCTTTATTCTGTACTTTAAAGTTTGTGAGTGTAAAATTTTAAAATTTATCAGAGACCATCCTAATTTTGTTCCACATTTTCCTAATGGCATTTTTCATTTCTTTATTTCTGAAAGTGTAAATTATAGGATTGAGCAATGGTGTCATGGTGCCATCAAACACAGCCACCTTTTTCTCAAAAGATGATGCAGATGTCGATCGTGCATATATAAATATGCATGGGACAAAGAATGAAACCACAACAGCAATGTGGGACCCACAAGTGGAGAGAGCTTTCCATCGCCCTTCAGAACTGTGACTTCTTAGAGAGAACAAGATGACACCGTAGGAAATTAGCAACATAGAAAAGATTATGATGCAGATAGATCCACTGTTGGCAAACACTAAGAGGCCATAAACATAAGTGTTAGTGCATGCCAACTCCAGTAATGGGAACAAGTCACACATGAAGTGATCAATGATATTGGGTCCACAAAAGGGTAGCTGCAAAGTGAAGATAATTTGTATGATAGAATGCAAGAGTCCCCCTGTCCATGCTATACCCACCAGAGTGCCACAGAGCCTCCAGTTCATGATGGAAGAGTAGTGTAAGGGCTTGCAAATGGCTACATAGCGGTCATAAGCCATGGATATTAGGACAATCACTTCCACTGCAGCAAAGAAATGTTCAGCAAAGATCTGTGTCATACAGCCTTCATAGGAAATGGTTTTGTTGTCATTGACAGAGTCAACAATCATCTTTGGTATGATGACTGAAGTAATGCATGCATCCAGGAAGGACAGAAATGCCAAGAAGAAGTACATGGGTGATCCAAGCAGTGCAGGGGTACAGATGATTGTCACTGCAATTATTATGTTGCCTCCAATTGTTGCCATGTAGACAAAAAAAAATACAACAAATACTATTTTCTGAACTTTTGGGTTCTCTGAAAGTCCCAGAAGGATGAACTCGGTTACCATAGTTTGGTTTGGCATGATACTCAAATCAAGTTTAACAGTTTTTCATTTATATATGTATTTAGCCATTTATGTATGTGTGTGTATTCTTTTTGTTCTTCGTGATGTGTGTGTTTTTGCATGTGCAGGTGCTATAATCTTTTTGTAGAGGTCACAGAACAATTAGCAAGAATAACTTTTCTTTTCTCTGTGAGTTCTTAAATTTGAACATAGGTAGGTGGTCAGTCTTGACAGCAAGTATCTTTGCCATTGAGACTTCCTTCATGCCAAAACTGTCATCATTTAAATCTGTAATTATTAGAAAAAATGCTTTTAAAAAGTTTGCAGTACTTTTAATAGGCATGTGCACTGATATACAAACTCATATTACTCAATTATATTGATATTTAGAATAAAAATTAGAAAAATCATTGAAAGGGATAGTTAATAATAATGTAGAATTGAAGATATCAATTACAAAACATTAAAAATAGTTTCATTTGTAAGATATGAGATGAAATTAACTTATTTGATGTAAAGAAAGAAATAGTTGACTTTTAAGTGTGAGCTTTTCTCATTCTCCAGTGGTTTCCTGGTATGAAATGTTAAAAGGCATCCTAAAACTACATTCTGTATATGGACAGAAAGGTCATAATAGATTTATTATGTCTGCCAGTACCCCTCCAAACACTCTGCTATACCGATTGATGAAGTTGCGGTATGTAATTTAGAATGCACATGGAAGTCCTGGACATATTTCAAATTTTCTTCAATGTCTAAACTGGATTAATTCAAATAGCATAATACAGAAATAAACATAATACAGAAGTCTATTTGGGAAGTATTTAGTCCTATACATAATGAATAAAAATGCATTATGGTATCTACTTTAACTCAGCATTTTAAAATATGACCATAGCTCAATAAAAATAATGTCTATTGTCATGATAACTCAAAGAATTCACAGAATGCTATTATTAAATAAATAACTAATTTAAAAGCAAAAATGAAGGTTACAGTTAGAAGGATGTGATAGGGGCCTCTGAGGGAATCTGAAGAGGTGGAGGTGATCAAGATGCATTTTGTACATGTACAAAATTAAACATAAAGACTTAGAAGACATTGGCCAAGCACCTCTGTACAATTTGGCTCATACAACTAAGCACATGATGGAATATATATTATAGCAGTCATGCTATAATATAGAGTCTTAACACTTCTTAGTCGTCTACAATATAGTATGATACCTTGTTTTGGGATAATTCTGTGACTTACAGGATTTGAAATCTGTATGAATTTAGTATATGAGAGATATTTGTAAACAGCTTAACTGCTAAGTGGGGTCACATTTGAAAACGTTAAAACACTGCTCTTGATGACATGTCTTTACAATTCTAATTATAATTCATTCTTTTGAAAGTCCAGCTTCCTTGTCTACTGAAATTCTTTCAAGAATCATTCAGATAAATAACCTAGCTTTTGAACTCATTTTTCTCCAGAATGTGTAGTTTGCAAAATGTATACATCCTCTTCTGCATGTACAATGCAGGTGTTATAAAATATAAATTTGGTATAGTAGATGTACATAGACATACTTTTTTAAAAAAAAATCTGTTCATAAAGCAGTGAAGCATTTATAATAAGAGAAAAAACAAAGTGATTTTAATGACTGTCACTTATAACGTATACAGTTTTACATGTTTATGAAGTACTAAAAACTCAAAACAAACAAAATACAGTGTTGTCTAATACTTCAAAACAATCATTAGCCATTTCTGTGTGTTTTAGATCTGTTTTTCACCACTATCTATAATGTAAACTCAGTACCTACACATATACTTTGGGTAAGAAAATAACAGAATAGAAACCCTAAAATGCATTGTAATCATTCTAAGATAAATACAAATGTACTATTCTCATTTAAATATAGTATGACTGTCAGTGAATCCGAATGACTAGCATACTGGAACTTCTTTACTAGTACTTCTGTTAATCTTAAGTCAAACAAATAAAATATTAAGTGGAAAACACAAAATAGTTAAGTTGGCTTCCAAAAATGCAGGAAAAAGTCTTCATATGTGACATCCATTTGCCATCGAACAAGCTACTTCATATCAGTGGGCCACAATATAAACATTTAATATTTCATTTTCCTGAACAGTTTTTTTAAATCAGAAATAAATATTTTGCTACTATTATTAAAATAACACAGAAGTTAAGGTTGTACCAACCCTTGCTCAGGGGTCTTGTACAGCAGGGACTGTGGTCACTGAGCCAGCTCCTGAAGCAGTAACTTTGGCATGTGTGCCACCCATGCCTTGTTATGCATATTATTCATCATTTTCTTCTGGTTCATTTTAGTGACATGGCTAATTGTTACACCAGTCATTCTTCAAATAACAAAATTTCTTTTTTTAAGTGTGAAGCTTAGATGACATTAAATTCTATTAAAGGGACAAGACACAGTGTGTCCTTAGTAGTAGGTTTTAAGGAATGAGGATCTAACTCTCTTGATAGAGTGCTTGCCTGTCATTAGTGATTCTCTGGTTTTGGTCCACAGCACCACGTACACATCACAGACCTGGAATCCAGGCACTCTGGAGATGAAAAAGTGTGACCCAGAACCCCAAAATCATGTTTGGATTTATAAGGAGTTCAAGAATAATCTAGTGCATATGAGATCCTGTTTTTAAAAAGAGAAATAATTTAGACAAACCGATACTAAGATCAATCAATAAATTATCAGGCATTTCAAATAATAAATATTTTCATTACACTTGAAAATGATAAATTAAATACTTCTTTGAAATTAATCTTTGTGTTTAATTCTTTAAACCTATCACATTTTAATAATGGATTTTTGTGCACCACAAAAGATTGATTTCTTTTGTGTGTAGCTAAGCAAATTTCTTCCCATGATACTCTGGGAAGAATTTTTTTCTTAAGATTATCAAGCTTGCTCAACTCCCCTTAGTACTGTTCTATTAATTCCCTGATATCTCAATTTTACTCAGGCTATGAAATGTAAGAAAATGAACTTTTCTGTTTCCATTTCTTTCTTTAAATGCCTATATAACCCCTAGCCCCCAACCCCCCAACCCACACCCCCTACCCCCCGTCTCTCTCTCTTTGCTATGCTAATAATTCAGGTGCTTTTGAAAAAGAGACCAAGCCATTACAATAGTCACTAAAGCAATGTAGAGCTTCAAACACTTTAATTTTCCTGAAGAGTCCTGAGGTTTTCAAAATGATGCTGTGTGTCCTCTGTGCTGTGTGTACAAGTGTAGTGGTGGAAAAAAAAATCACACTTTACTTTTGCTATCAATCATTTATAGATGTGTGTCTTAACCTTCCTAAGGCTACCACCCTTTAATATAATTCTTCATGGTGTTGTGATCCCCAAACACAAAACTATTTTCATTGCTACTTCATAACTGTAATTTTGTTAGTTATGAATTATACTGTAAATATATGTGGTTTCTGATGGGCTTAGGCAACCCTGTGAAAGGAGCATTTGAACCCACAAAATGTTAGAACTTATAGGTTGAGAAATATTGATATATAGTAAAGCAAAATTTAGTCCACCATGCCCATAACAACATTCAATATAAAAACTAATTCAATAAACAACTAAATCAATAAAAAAAGTCAGAATGGTTTATAAATCAGTACACAAATATAAATTACTTAGAAAGAACAAATTAAGGACTATTGGAAAGACAATAGGCAAAGATGCATGTGCAATTCTAAGTAACTTGGTTTCACTGTGAAGAAGGACTGAGGATATATTTAAATTATTTATAGTTCAGGACATAGAGAGTCAGGGGTGAAAGAAAGAGGAAGGGAAAAAGAAAGAGATGAATGAAGAAATAAGGAAGGAAGGGAAGAAGGGATGAGGGGAAAAGAAGGGAGGGAGAATCAAGAGCTTCGTAGTCTGCCAATATCACCTAGAGTTCTGGGCAGTCATTACTTTTCAAGTACTGTGTTCTGAACTCCAAATGCACACATTTGTTTGCTTCTATATCCAGAGACTTTTTCATACCATTCCTGATGAAGATGGCAAATCTGAGCTCCAGAGTTTATGCAATTATCTCAAAAAATGAAGCTATAACATCAAAAGTCAGAGAGAACATTAACCACAGTACGGAAACCACAACATCCAGAATTTACACCTCTTTATCACACTATAAAAATTCTGTCTCAGAAGGAAAAATTGTAGCTTACAAGTGTCACCATATATTAGTCTGTGAAAAATCTGCACAGATACCTCCTGATTTCTATGCCAGAAATTGTGTTTACTGGAAACAAAAATAAAGTTAATATCCAACTCTTTCTTCTATATCTAAGAGTAGAAGAAAACACTGGCTGGCAGTGGAGGTAGAGGACATTTTAACTAATTTTCTGGTCCCGCCCTCAATTGGGAGTTCAGGTTAACATGAAAATGTAGGAGCCAAAGTTTCCTGCTTGAATGTAAGTGAAATTTAAAAAGACTTCCCCAGAGCTCCCGAACCAGTGAGATCGATTCTCAGTCCTCCAGGGCTTAGGGAGTGGCTTCTCACATGGGTGTTTAAGAAATGATTTTGAAGGCTTTTGAAATTACCTAAAATGGTCATAAAACTTTGATTTGCTAACCAAATTAAATATATATATATATGTGTGTGTGTGTGTGTGTGTGTGTGTGTGTGTGTGTGTGTGTTATAATGGATGAAATATGGTGTTTCATTGAAGTGTTCAAGCAAAAAGGTTTGCACACTTAGTAAATAGGAGACTTCTGTTGTAAGGAATCTGTTAACCTATTAGGAACATATGGTTTGTTATGGGAAAACAATATATCAAAATATATTGAGTTTATTTTCCAATTTATTCCTTTTCTTGTCTTATTTCTCTAGCTAGAACTTCTAGTACTATATCGAATGGATAGATAGAGAGTGGACAACCTTGTCTTGTCCCTGATTTTAGTGTTATTGCTTCAAGTTTCTCTCTATCTAATTTGGTGTTGGCTATTGGTTGCATATTGTTTTTATTATGTTTAGGTATGTGCCTTGAATACCTGATATCTCCAAGACTTTTAACATGAAAGGTTGTTATATTTTGTCAAAGGATTTTTCAGCATCTAATGATAATGTGATTTTTTTCTCTCAGTTTGTTTATATAGTTGATTACATCGATGACTTTCCTATATTGAACCATCTCTTAACGAAAAAAAAAGTTGTCAGAAGAACCATCATCTTCATAAATTTAAACACATGAGTTATTTTCTTTTAATTTAAATATTAAACAGGTATCCTGATACAGCCGGTCATTTGATTTAGATTTCATATTTCTCTGTCCCCAGTTCTCATTTCCATTATTCTTAGCATCTTTTTCTTTATAAGATTGATCCTCTCTCTACTGCTCAGAGGAGTCAGAAACAATTTTTGTTCTATTTTTTATACTGACATACTTCAGGTTCAGTTATCTGTGTCTGTTAGAGAAGCAGAGTACAATACCATGGTAATGAGATTGTGAAAAGGAATCAGGACAGAAAATGTAAAAATTGTTTTCCTCACAATTATAAAAATTGGGGAGAGTCTCTAAGTTCAAATTTAAGAGGGGGGGTTTCTACCCAATAAATTGTAAGCTATTTGAGGTTTGGAACATAAATTAATCTTACCTAAATTACCTCCTGTTTTAAAAATTCCATTCTCATCATTTATTATGGAAGGAGTTAGCAAAGGGGAAGTTTGGAGCTCAGTTCAAATTTATTTGCTGTATTGTACAAAGTATGTGATGTCTAAGCTATATGGTCTTGAACAACAAAGAGTAATAGTAACAGACTATATTGTTTTGGGTACTTTACCCAGAAGTTTTTATTGAATTATTTGTGGCTTCTAGGAGAAACATTATTCATACATTCAAGATATCTCCATTTAAATAGTATATTGAATTAGTTTACAAAATAGTAGACTCCCATATGACCCTCTCAAACATCTTTAGCTGGTGTTTGTTTGTTTGTTTGTTTACCCTTTCCCTCACCCGCTCACTCTTCTTTCATTCTCTATGTAAATCCCTGCTTACATCTTTCCACACCCACTATCCTTCACTTTGTGAATTTGAAGGAAACAGCTAAAGGTGAGAGTCAGACATAAATTTCTTCCAGTATTATAGTATTAGGGTTTATCTGATCTAGAATTACCTTTAGTGTTTTTCTTTTTTAATGAAATTAAGATACATGACATTTAAAGAATAAATACTTATCCTTGTTTTTTTTTTTATTAGCTTGATGAATTGTTCCTTTAATTTGCATGCAATACCCATTTAAATATGTTTTAATTAATATTGGTTTGATGTCTATTTTCAAAAGATTGAATTGCCTGAATAAGCTTAGGCTTAAATGAAAATACTGAAGGTATCATAATACCTGACTTCACATCATTCTATAAAGTCCTAGTGACAAAGAAAACATGGTACATCATAAAAAGGAGTCACAATAACTTACAGAACTCAAATCCACAAGTAAATTTGTGAAGCCAAAGCCAACTAAGCCAAGTGTTAACATATATATATGTTGGAAAATGACAGCATCTTCAATAAATGGATACGATCTGAAGTAGAATGAAATTAGGCTTATTCCTCTGAAGCTGCACAAAATTACTTTGAAATTGATCAAAGTATTTAACTTAAAAATGAAGTCATTGTAACTGCTGGAGGAAAACATTTTGGGTAGACACTTTATGATATGGATATAGGCAAGAACACTTTGTAAAGATGTTGTTATAGGAAGTTGTCCCTATAATTGTCAAATGGAATCATAGTAATTGAAACAATGTTAGCAACTAGGTATGGTTGTACATACTTTTGATTTTAGCACTTAGGCAGAAGCAAGTAGATATCTGGGTGCTTGAGGACAGCATGGTCTGCATAATAAGTTCCAAGTGAGACAGAGCTACAAAGGTACATATTGAGATGCTATCTCAAACAAAACAACTAAGAAACATCTGTGTAGTAAGGGATAGTACTAAGAATCAAAAATCTTTGCTAGCTATACCTTATACAACGAACTAGTAACCATAAAGAGAATATCTTGTGTACATTATGGATGCATCACTTGCAAATTAAAAAGCCCATGGCCTATGGCTTAGGCAGGAAATAGAGGTGGGACATCCAGAAAGAGAAAGAATTCTGGAATAGAGCCATATACTAGGAAGATATAACTAGACTGACACATGGTACCTGAGCACAGGTGACCACGTGTCATGTGGCAGAATATAGTTTAAAATAAATGAGTTATCTTTAGTTATGATATCTAATCAGAGAAGAACCTAGCTATATGCCAAGGTATTTATAAATATAATTTGAATCTGAATCTTGTTTCAGAGGCATGGGACTGAGAAGAAGAACTAGGGCCTAACTTCAACAAAATGGTACCTAATGTGAGGCAGTACCCAAGCTTACAGCCTAACAAGGCCTGAAAAAGGGGTGGGGGCAGTGGTCAGCCTAGCAGGGCAAGAGGTCTGGTCTCTTAAAAACAAACAAACAAACAAATTAATAATGAAAACAGACCAAATCAACAAGTAACAACAAATCTTCCAAATAATAAATAGTCCAACGAATTAATAAAATATCCCACCCCCAAAAAACACATATGGCCAAAACATGCGTGAAAGTTTTCTGAATCTTTATCCATTAAATCTGTTTAATGATTTTAATTCTCAGGACAGAGGAGATGCCTAGGTAAACAGACACACTTGCTGCTTTTGCTAAGACCAGTGTTTAAAACCCAGTACCCTTATGCTGGTTCACAAACATTCGTCATGAACACTCCAGTTCAAGTGAATCTAACACCTTTTTCTGGACTCCAATGGCACTGCACACATGTAGTAGGAACATATACATGCAGTCAAAATGCTCACACATATAAAAATACATTAAAAATTTCTTCTCCACATCAGTCAAAATGAGAATCAGAGAGACAAATGATAACAAAAGCTGAAGAGGATTTCAGGAACAGCTGGCAGACACATAAATGGTACAGCAACTATGGAAAATATTTATTTCAGAAAATAAAGAATGGAACTATTAGCTGACATAGCTCACTCTGAGTTCTAACTCATAACACAGTGATACTTTTTCAAATCTATTAACTGAAGTTTTCAAAGTAGCTACAAATTAGATTTAGGAATTCCCTACCAAAAGTAGTGTGTAAAAAAGAGCTAGTGAGATGGCTCAGCTGGCAAATGTGCTTTCCATCATATCTGACACTGTGAGGTCAGTCTTCAGACCCACCAGAGACTACATAGTACAATCCGAGAACTGACTCATATAAGCAGTCCTATGACCTCCACATGTGCACTGTGGCATCCACTACATCCTTTCCTTCAGAAAACAAAGAAACAAACCAAGCAGCAAATAAATATATAAATGTAAAATAAAGAAAATAATCTGCAAAAATGTAATTATGATATTCTGCAGGAAAATAGCTGGAACTAGAAATCACCTTAAGTGATTTATGCTAGTTCCAAAAATACAAACATTACATTTTCATTTGTACACAGTTTCTAGATCTTATAAACAATAGGTTTATGTAGATATGTGCTTATAGGGGTGTGAGTCATGAAACTAGAAAAGGGACCAGGCTATCAGGGGAGAATGCAAGGTTATAAAGGGAAGACAGGAGTAACATGAACATGCTTACAGTATAGAAGAGGAAGGATCTAGTTAAGGAAGAGAATGGCAGGATGAGAGAGCTGTTGTAGGGGGCTTTGTAGACTACAGTATGATTATCATGAGGTAATAATCAAAGAAGGATGTATGATGGTCCGTGTTTAGACTTAGTATTATGTATACAAACTTACTTTGAAAGGAGCAATGCAAACATGAATTACAGCACCAAATACTTTCAGTAAACATGGAAACATAAAATGAATGAAAAACATATGATACATAAATGCTGGTGCTCAGTATGAGAAGAAAATTATAAATAAAACACGTCTTCAGTAACAAAATGTTGGCAAGCAAAGATGTGAAAATTAACTTGGGATTAGCATTGCAAACTATAATTAGATGATATGTGTTGCATTATGCAAATATGCATCTTATACATCAGTGGATCAATTAGGTGCCCTTCTAGCTGAAGGTCATGAAAACAGAATGTGAAATGTAGACATCTGTTCATTATAAAATAATAAAATAAAATCCTAAAATATCACATTTATGGTTATAAAAGTAGACAAAAATTTCATTAAGATTAATTCATTGCATAAGAACAAGTACCCTCAGAGTTCAATGAGCTGGATTTAGCATCTTTTCTTTTTTCTTTTAGATTGAATTGCTTACAAATGAACTTTAGAGGTACCATTATAATGAACTTAAATCTTTCAGGATGCCAGAAGCTTTTAGAAAGCAATTGTTTTTCTATCCTTGTTCTTTGAGACTCAGCATGAAGTGTAAAATGTATTCATTGTAGCTCAGCTATAAGAAAGATTGCCCTGTAAGGCATCCCAAATATTAATTCAGACATAACAATTAATTTTGTTTAAGGCAGAGTCTCACTGTATAGCCCTGGTTGCCTTCAAATACTCTTTCTTTTGGTTCTCTTCCATTGAGAAGATAGGCATGGGACTCCTTGTGCAGTTATAAATTTGTCTCTTACAGAAGGCTCAGAAGGGCTTATATCAAGGAGCAGTTATGTGAAATAAAAATATAATTTCTCAGCTTTTGGACATAAATTTTTCTAATAAAATCTTGGAAGAAAAATCTATCACAGTGTTTAGTATTGAACAATTTTAAATGAAATGTCTCACTTCTTTGGGTGACAAACAAAAATTTTCATACTTTAAATGAGATACCAAATGACAGCTCAAGCTGGCAAGGATGTGGAGCAATGAGAACACTTCTCTATTGCTGATGGAAGTGGGACCTTTGGAAATCAATTTGTCAGTTTCTCAGAAAGCTGTGATTAGATCTACCTCAAGTCCCAAGTGTCCACTCCTGGGCACCCAAAGGATGCAGCACCATACCACAAGCACAGTTGCTCAATTTGTAATAACCAGAAACTGAAAATAATCTAGATGTTCCTCACAGAAGAATGAATACAGAAAATGTGGCATAATTACACAATGGAAAATATTAACTGTTAAAAAAAAAATACATCATGAAATTTGAAGGCGAAAAAGACTAGAAAAAATAATTCTGAGTGAGGTAACCCAGAGTCAGAAATACAAGTATAGTATGTTCTCACTTATAAGTTGGCATTAGCTGCAAAAGTAAAGGACAGCAATGTTAAAATCCACAGACACAAAGAAGCTAAGTAACAAGGAGGGCTCAAGAGGGACACATGAATCTCACTCAAAATGTAAAGTAGCATAAACATCAGGGAGTGAATGGGGAGTGACCTAGATCAGGGAAGAGCTGGGGATGAGAACAGGAGGAATGAGATAGGGGGTGGATAAGAAAGAGTACTGGGAATGACAACTTGCAATGTGGGGGGTGGATCTCTGGGATGAGCTGGAACCCTAGGGCAATGGAAATTCCTAAGAATCTGTGTTTATTATTGCTAAGACTCCTAGAAATGAGGTTATGGAGCCTGAACTAGTCATCTCCTATAACCAGGCAAGACTTCCAATGCTGGTGTGGGACACCAACACAGCCACAAAATCTTTGATCTACAATTTGTCCTCTGCCTACAAGATGTGCAGGGATAAAGATGGAGCAGAAATTAAGAGAATGGCCACTCAAAGTCTGGTCCAGTTTGATACCTATGCCATGAGAAGAAGTCCACCTCTGATACTGCTAATGGTATTCTGTTATAATGGCAGACAGGAGCCTAGCATAACCATTATCAGAGAGACTTCATCCAGCAACTGATGGAAACAGATGCAGAGACACACAACCAAACATTAGGTGGAGCTTCAGGAATCCGGTGAAAGACAGGAAGGAAGGAATGTGGGAACTAGAAAGGTCAAGGACACCACAAGAAAACCTGCATAATCAACTATCTGGCCCCATAAAGGATCACATATACTGAACAGCCAGCCTAGAGAGCATGCATGTGAGGCTTGGACTTCATGTGGGATTCCTAAAGCAAGAGCAAAGACAGTCTCTGACTGTTGCATGCCTTTGGATCCTTTCCCCCTATGGGGCTACCTAGTCTAGCCTCAACAGAAGATGAGCATAGCCTTAATGCAACTTGATAAGCTGAGGCTGGTTGATATCCATGGGAGGTCTCCCCTTTTCTGAACTGAAAGGGAGAAGGAGTGGAAGAGAGGCATGGGGAAGTAGGGAAAGAGAGGAGGGACTACAAACTTCAGTTTGTATGTAAATTAATTAATTAATTAAAATAAATTAATATAAAAAGTGAGATCCATATGTGATCTCATTTTGAAAATTATCAGCTCATAATGACAAAAACTTAGATAAGATTTCATAAATGCAATTATCAAAGTTCTGTGCTAGAATCATCTAATAGATCCTCACAGGTCTTTATTGGGATTCCTTTTGAGTCTCTACATAAGCAAATTGGACAGAAAATTGGATATTTTATTTAAAAATAATTCAGTGCTGCTTTCAGCTATATAAAACAGTGGTGACTATGGTTTCCAGTGCAATGACTGAGATACTCACCAAGATGCTCAGAGCTCCCTAATCCTGTGCCAACTTCTGATACCCAATGTCTCTTTCCTACAGCTTTTCTTCAGCCATTCTCCAGCCAAGCCTAATAATTGCTGTTCTAAACCAGGAGAGTTCCACTCTCACATTGGACCTAGCCAAGGATAGTGACCTTTCCTCTATTCTAGCCTATTATTTCCATATGTATTATAGAAATAGAAGCCAGTTCTAGTCTGTCTTCTTGAAAAGCCTTCCCAGCTTATCATACCCAGATCATTTTCTTGTCAATGCCGAAATGATTGTGCTATTAAACCATTTCTCTGAATAGCACAAGCTTTCTCTTGTGTATTTCTTCAGTATCTTCCAGCTAATTTTACAATATCTTCACTAGAAAATGAGAATACATTTAAAAACTTTAAAAAAGTTTTTATTAATTTAAAATTTTTATAAATAGTGATGGGATTTCATTTTATTTTTGTAGCTATTTCTATTTTAAATATTTATTTATTTATTTATTTACATCCTCCCAGTCATAGAGACACTCCCATCCCCTCCTCTTCTCTTCGGAAAGAGTATCTGCCTCTAGTAACCCCCCTCTCTGGCACATCAGATCTCTGCCAGCTTAGGTATATCCTCTCCCCCTGAGGCTAGGCAGCTCTGTTGGGGAACAAATATGCTAGTCATGTTACAGCTTTCAGATGAGCTTCTGCTCTAGTTGTTGGTGGCCCCACATGGAGACTGAGCTGCATGTCTGCTACATATGTGCTGGGGGCCTCATTTCAGTCCATGTGTGTTCTTTGGCTGGTGGTTCAGTCTCTAAGAGCTCCCAAGTTGACTGTTGGTTTACTGTGGGTTCCCATCTTATTCAGGGCCTTTGATCCCCTCCCCCCAAAATCTGAGGCTTTTATAAGAATCCTTGACCTCCATCTAATTTTTGACTGTGGTTAACTGTGTCTGTTTCAGTCAGCTGCTGAATAGATCCTCTCAGAGGACAGTTATGCTATGTTTCTGACTGCAAGCATAACAGAGTATCATTAATAATGTTCAGGATTTGTACTTGCCCATGAGATAGGTTTCAAGTTCGGCAAGCTATTGGTTGGTTATACCTTCGATGTCTGGTCCATATTTGTCCCTTTAGACAGGACAAATTTTGGGTCAAAAGTTTTGTGGGTGCTTTGCTGTCTTTATCCCTTCATTGTAAGTCCTGCCTAGCTACAGAAGGTAGGCCCTTCAGGTACCATTTCCCTACTGTTAGGCATCTAGGCTAAGGTTACCTGCTTTGATTCCTGGGAGTCTCTCCCATCTCCGGTCTCTGGGACTTTCTAAAGATGTTCCCCACCCACAGCAGATACAGATTTCCATTCAATCTTTTGGCCCTCTGTGTTGTCTTCTGTCTCTAACCCACACCTATTCCTCAATCCTCTCCTGGTTCCTACCCACTTCTCCCCCTCCCTCTACCTCCCTCTTATAAGTATTTATTTATTTACATCCCAAATGCTGCCTCCTCTTGGCCCCACCTTTACAGCAACCTTCCCCCTTCCCCTTTCCCTTCTTTTCTGAGAGGGTCAGCATCAGAGATCCCCCTTCTAAGTTTGATTCAAGCATGCCTTCTGGACCTTCCTTCGTGCTTAACTTCTTTGGATCTGTGGGGTGTATTATGGGTTTTTGGTACTTTATGGCTGATAATCACTTATTAGTGATTACATACTATCCATGTCCTATTGGGTCTGGTTTATCTTACTCAGAATGATATCTTATAGTTCCATCCATTTGTCTGCAAAATTTATGATGTCCTTGTTTTTAATAGCTAAGGAGTATTCCATAGTGTAAATGAACAACATTTCCTGTATCCATTCTTCCACTGAGGCACATCTGTGGGAATTTGTGGAATATTGGATATATTCTATTACACTTTAACGTTTATTTTAGTTTAAAGCATATAAAAATTATTGCAGTCTGTGTGATGGGGAGAGGAGCATGCCATGTCTTGTAGTAGAGTTCATAGGACAACTTGTGGGAGGTGGTTAACTTCTACCATCTTCATCCAGATAATCAGGTTTGGTGAAAAATGCCTGCCCCTGTAGGGTAGTAGTCCCACTTCTGCCACCACCCCACCACCACCACACACACACCCAGCCACAAGGCATGGTCGCTTGGGGAGGCAGAACGAAGGGAGTTTGTGCTTATTCCATTCCCCTGCCATACCACTGGCTGTAGAGAAGGGCTGAGGCACCACTCTAGGGTTGGGAAAGCAGAGTCTGAGATGTGGGAAAGCTAGAGCTGTCCCAGGTGTACCTGGGCCTGCAATGAGACAGGGGCTGAGCAATAAGGTTCTCGGACTCTGGGACCTTAGGCTCCGCTGCAAGTAGCAGAAGAACAGAGAAAGGAGTTGGGGCCCCTCAGGCAGGAAACAGCTCTGAGTGGGGTGGAGGAGCTCCAGCTTGTCCCAGCAAAGATGATTGTCCTTAGTTTGGTGGAGGCAGAATTAGTGGCTCTTGTGGCTGGGAGTGCAGAGAGGTCTTCTAGGAGAGATTAGGCTGCGGTTCTCTATGCAAAGGCCTTCTTCATGGCTCCCCATGATGCAAAGATTCAGACCATGGTTCTAAACAGTTTATTGTTATTGTGGAATAAACTTCTTTGGCAGGGAGGAAGTCTGGGAAGAGAAGCTTATTGGCTAAATCCCCCGCCTCTAAGTACCTCATTAGCATGGAGAACTCTGTTTTGGGCCTTCATGACCACAGGTCATTTTTTTTTTTTTAAATATATTTTATTTACATTTCAAATGTTTTCCCCTTTCCAGGTCTTCTCTTTGGAAACCCCCTACACCATCCCACTCCCCTTGCCTCTATGAGGGTACTCCCCCACCCAAACACCCACCCACTCCAGTCATCCATCCCTGGCATTCCCTTATACTGGGGCATCTAACACTCTCAGACCCAAGGGTTTCTGCTCCCACTGATGTGGCCAGCACCATGGGTCCCTCCATATTCATTCTTTGGTTGGTGGTCTAGTCTCTGGGGGTATAGGGGGGCCTGACTAGTTGACACTGTTGCTCCCTCCCCATGGGGCTGCAAACTCCTTCAGTTCCTTCAGTCCCTTCTCCAACTCCTCCATCTGGGACCCCATGCTCAGTCCAACATTTGCTGTGAATTGAATCATGGATGTCCCGAACTTTTGGGCTAGTATCCGCTTGTCAGTGAGTGCATACCATATTTGTTCTTTTGTGACTGAGTTACCTCGCTCAGGATAATATTTTCGAGTTCCATCCACTTGCCTGCGAATTTCATGAAGTCATTGTTTTTAATAGCTGAGTAGTATTCCATTGTGTAAATGTACCACATTTTCTGTATCCATTCCTCTGTTGAGGGACATCTGGGTTGTTTCCAGTTTCTGGCTATTATAAATATGGCTGCTATCAACATAGTGGAACATGTGTCTTTATTACATGTTGGAGCATCTTCTGGGTATAAGCCCAGGAGTGGTATAGCTGGGTCCTCAGGTAGTATTATGTCCAATTTTCTGAGGGTCTGCCAAAGTGATTTCCAGAGTGGTTATACCAGCTTGCAATCCCACCAGCAATGGAGGAGTGTCCCTCTTTCTCCACATCCTCACCTGAGTTTTTGACCTTAGCTCTTCTGACTGGTGTGAGGTGGAATCTTCGAGAAGCATGCCATGCTCAAAGTCAGGAGTCTGGCAGGGAGCTACGAGTCACCTAAGCCTCAGGTGTGTGCCCACTGAGTTTCTGGGTCTTGACCTGCTCTACCTTGCCAAGTTTCCTGGCATCATTTTACATGTACCTAGTAAGCTATCTCATCAGATCAATGATATATTTTTAAAAAACTAAGTTTTCATTAAAAAATTCGCCCCATATCATTTGGTTTTTGTTTGTTCGTTTGTTTTGTTGTTATTGTTGTGACATCTTTTAAACATTTATTTCTTATTTGAACATAAAATATCATCCCTAACTTTATACCCATTTAAAACCATTCTTATATTCTTTAATTCATTTACAAATATCATTTGTATGTTATTATACTCTGTCATTTTTTTTTTCAACAGACAAGGGAACAGATGATTAAGCAAAATTGTTCAAAAAGTAAAGTAGAAGATAGTGAATGCAAATTGAATGGAGATTCAGGGATGCAGAATGTGTTAGCATCTGACTGGGAAGAGATATTTTGACAAAAGTCAGTCCGACTCATATATGAATCATATAAAATGATTCTTCTATGGTAGGGCATACCATATTTTCAGGTAAAAGAATGCAATATACATATCTTAATTCTATAGATTATGAATGCAATGCTTCTTCTGAGTGCTATTATTACTGAATTTTCCTATGAATCAGTTAAAACCTATTATTATTTAAATGATACTTGAATAAACATAAAACTGTGTAAGAAGAAATGCATTAAAAGTGCATAAAGTCACAAGTAGTTTAGTGTGGTCTCCTTGTGAATGGTTCTGGGGAGCAACTTTCAAAATTTTCCCTCAATTATTCATTTCTTTTGTTTAGTTTTAAAAATATATTACCTATATATCATCTGTCTACCTGTCTATCTATCTATATATCATCTATCAATCTATTATCTATCCTTCATCTATCAATCATCTATCTATATCTATCAACTATCATCATCTATCTATATGATTGGCTGTGTGAGTAAGAGTAACTTATCTGTCTGATGTAATTGTCTTCTTGGGGGCTTACTGCTGAATAAGCTCACCTTTTCTAGCTCTTTCTGATCTGGCTGGCTGGTTCAACTCAGCTTTTCTGGCTCAAACTCTTCTTCAAGATGGATGATTCAATTTGGCTTCTCTTAGCTTCTTACTGAATTTTCTGCTTGGCATCAAACTAACTCTAGCAATCTTTTATAATCTGACTTTTTCTTGTTCTCTGGCTTATTCTGTCTTCACCTGTGTCTAGCTTGGTCTCTCTGCAACCTGTCTGTAAATCTGTCTCTGTAAAAACTGTCTCTGAACTCCATGAACTGAATTGCCACAAACTCCATGCCACTGTACTACCTCTCAACTCATTGACTAAACTCACTCATGAAACTGACTGACTAGAACTCAGAGATCTGTATGCCTCTATCTCCTGAGTGCTCAAATTAAAGGCATGTACCATCATGCCTGGATTTTTCTTTACCTGAAACTTACTCTCAAACAGGCCTTGAACTGAGAAATCTGCTTACCTCTCTCTTCTTTGGTCTTTAGATGTGATCCCTTACCAGAGTAGGCATGTTTCTGGATTAAAATTCCTCTACACATGTGTGTATATGTATGCATATGTTTCATCCAATGAATGTATGTTATGTGTGAATGTATTCCATGGTGTTTATGGAGATCAGAGGATAGGTTCGAGGGTTAGTTCTTTCCTTCCATCATGTCACTCTCAGGGTTTGAACTCAGATTGTCAAATTTAGCTGCAAGCCCCATGCTCATCTCCTTTGTTCTGAGAAATGGTCTTTGTAGCTAGCCTGGCTCATCTGGAACTTGTGCTTTTAACTCAGGCTGCCAGAACTTGCAGTGTTTCTTCCATCTTTGCCTCCCAACAATTAATGTTACTAACATGTCTTACCACACAGGATCTCAATACTAGTTTCATTGTTATGTTTTCTTATAATAACAGGTCTTTCACATCTTTTAGAACAAAAGAAATGAGAAATAACGTGCAATTTTTAGCAATGGTTTCATCTATTTTAAGTTATCTATCCTTCACTTTGATTTTATAGAGAAAAATAATTTATAATTTATATATCTTTATTTATTTTATATTTTAATATCAGTTATAGTATTTACTTTCCTCAATTCATTCGTATTTCACATAAAATGTATTATAAAACATTATACTTTTCTTATGATTGGTTGGGCAGTTTGTCAGAAATCTCAGCTCAAGGAATTTATGTAGAATTCTTCTGAGATACTAAATTCTATCCCTTATACAAAGTGTTTTATTCCTGAATGCTATGAGATTTTAAAGCATTGTCAAATAGAATCTCAAGAAAAATTACAGCAAATTAAAAACTAAACTCTTATTTGACTGTGAGTTGCTAAATGATTATTAACAATCAAGTAAAAGGCAGACCAAAATGTATTTGGAGACCAGTTCTGCCAGCTCTTTTCAAACCCAGGGGAACTAAGACTGAATCTCACAGGCTGATGACCTCTCAGGAAACCTCTTTAAAGTCCAGCTGGAATCAAGGAGGAAAGTTTGGCTCCTTTGTTTTCTTTTATCTGAGTCCTGGTGAAGACAGCGCTAGAAAACGGATGGAGGCATTCGCATCTGCGTCTCACAGCTGTCCTTCGCTTTCCTAGAATGAAGAGGTAGAGGGGGATCCAAACAGTATTTTGGTTACCACCAAACAGAAGTCTTCACAGAGAAGAGAAGGCTATCATCAAATTCCACAGAGTTGTTACATAGAACCCTGCCACCCTTTTTCATTTTAAATGATGACAAACTGATTTAAACTTTGCATGCTCTGGACAGGCTACTGTGTTTAATGAAAGTGATGGGCCTTTATTTTGTAACCGCTTCTGTGAGAGTTGCATAAACTCTGGTGCTTAAATTCTTCATCTTTAGTATAGGTTGTATGATCAAGCACAATGGATACATACAGGAATGAAATTATGAAATGAACATGTGGAGCCCAGAGGACAGCATTTTGTAAGTGTCAAATGTAACAGCCATTAGAGTGAAAACTGGTTCTTTAATTTTTCCTTCTTTCCTTCTTCCTTCCTTCCTTCCTTCCTTCTTTCCTTCTTTCCTCCATCCCTCCCTCTGTTCCTCCTTCCTTCCCTCCTTCCTTCTTTTCTTTTTCCTTCCTTTTCCTTCCTTCCTTCCTTCCTCCCTTTTTCCTTCCTGGTTCTTCCTTTCCTCACTCCCTCTGTTTTTTATTTTTTAATTTCTTCTCCTTTTTCTTTTCTTCTGAGCATGTTTCTCAAAAGCTCTTTAATTGTTACAAAATAAAAACATTTCTTTTAGCTTGAAATCCGACAAAGTAGAAATTCACTAAATGGATATGTTCTATTGTATCTAAGTAGGAGAACATTAAGTGTTCCAAACACATCTCATTGTTCTAGTATACTAATGGTCTCATCATTCTATTTTGTAAAATAAATTTAGTATGATTTGAGATTATATAAAGTATATTGACAGAATCATAGAGATGGAAGTGATGCTCCACCCTATGTATTTATTACTAGAGAAGATAAAATGTGCTCTATCTACAGCCACATATTGACATACAGCACAGAGAAGAACATTAACTATCAGAGTGATTCAAGCTATTGATCTAATCATATCTTCTTAATTCTCCCGCACTGACTGGTATCATAAACATCACCAGATCCTCATCCCAGAACTGTTAAGGAATGTGAAGCTGTCAGTGTTCTGAACTAGGTTAGTGCTTTAGGCATCACATGGTCTCTTAAAAGTTATATAAATTATTAAGAGAAGAAAAATAGAAAGTTCAGACCCTCTTAGGAAGGAGATAAAAGGAGAAAGAGGGCAGTGCATTTCATAATTAATGAAGCATTAAAGCTGCACATTTAGGAAAATCTAAAATGCAAAGAGAGAGTGACAATTACTCTCTCTTTTCGAAGGGAGCACATGTCCCAGACGGACATGGGAAAAGACCTGTTTATTGACATTCATAGAAAATAGATTTTCACTTGCATCAAATAGAATAATGTCAGATAAAAATAGGATGGGTTTAAGGAATTTAACATAAAAGCCATTTCAAACAAGATGTTCAGTTATTTTTTCTTAGTAACAGCAATATTTATGTGTTTGAAATATATTTTTAGAGCTAGTACTTATACTGACAAAGTGCTACTCATTAAGACTGATAAACTCATGATATATATATATATATATATATATATATATATATATATATATATGTGTGTGTGTGTGTGTGTGTATAATCATTAATCAAGAAAATCTGTTATTGGAAGAATAACAAATGTTGCTATGAATAGATTTGTTGTTGATGTGTATGGGAAGGAAAGAAGCAATGCCTACTATGAAGAGTAGGACACAGGAAAACATAATTCCAGAGGTCACTGCCCCAGGAAAGAGCTTAGGGACCACATTTTCTATTATAAAGGATCCATGAACATGAGTAGGTACCAAGTTGCATTTCCTGGGGCTCTTTGTAAAGCAGACTGGCCTCAGACTCACAGAGACCCATCTGCCTCTGCCTCCCAAATGCTGGGATTAAAGGTGTGAGCCACCATAACCTGGCAAGACTGTGGTTCTTTTGCAAACAAAAGTCACGGAATAATTTTCAGGACATGTGGGCAGATTAAGTTGCTCTATATATGAGAATGTGGATTTGTAACCTTTGTCAAACATATGATAGTGGGTTAATGAGAGAAATTGTGTAGCACTAGCCTGACTTCCGTATCTGCTAATCAATGATCTGAAAACCTCATATTCTTTTTTAATTTAAAAAAAAAAAGATTGTGCATTTACAGCTTTTATTTAAAAGGTTTTCGTTCAATACATCTTGATCATATTTTTTACTTCTCCCAGTTCAGCACAGGCTCTCCCCTCTTCCCTGTCTATCCAACTGTTTAGAAGGAAAGTTGGTTTTGTTACTCTAAATTTTTGACACTAGTGGAAAAAAAATGCTGAAATTAAAACATCTCTAGTACTATTGTATACTCACGTCTAGGTTATAAATTACATGAACAATATCTACATTAATTTTATTTTACTTCCTTACAGGTACTATTCAATTTTTAATCATTTCCTCTTCATAGTGTGGATGGATATTTTACTTATATTAATGATCTGTAGTTTAATAAAATTCTTGTTTGATTAGAAATCATCGTTATAGAATGCTTAAGATATTTCCATTTTCAATGTATTTGTAATACAGAATCATAATCTGATATGAAATTTCCCCATCTCATTTTAACTTTAGAATGAAATTATAGAATTTGGATTACTAATCTGAAGAATAGAGAGGAATCTATGATCTTGGAATTATATATTGACACATTTCCTAAAATGACTATTTGGATGAACACATACTTCGTAGTCAGTATAATAAAGTATGATTTTGCAAGGATATTTTATGATTGATTAAATAATTACATCACTTTGCACACACAGGCACTGGGTAAGTAATGCTGACACTGATATTTACTTGTTCTTTTGTATTGACACTTTTCATAATGTTATTATGAAGAATTATGCCCATAACCTCTTGAGAACTAAGGACATTATTATTTAGTATTTTTTCTTTTAAAAAAAAATAGCTTTTATTTTGGGGGTATTATAATATAACTGAATCATTTCTCTCCCTCTTTCATCCCTCCTAAACCTCCTATATAACTTTTTCTGATTTCTTTCAGATTGATGTTTTTTTTCCAAACTATTGCTGGGTGGTTTTTTTGCTAATAGAAAATAAGGACATTTTAAATTTTCTTTTCAGTGTTTTATTTTTACAAATTTTGGAAAAACATGAATATTACATTCTAGCACATCCCACTGATCTTTATTTGATAATGTCATCATAAACCACTATGATGTATTTGTCATCATTATGAAATAAATATATTTCTCATAACTAAATATCAAATTTTGTATTGAGCCAAATTTCCACTATTATGTACATTATTTATGTTTCCTATTTAATTAATTGTTCAATTTCACATTATTTTCAGCAATTTATGTGATAGTAATTTATATATACTTAGAAGTACTTATACACATGGTATTATAATATTTACATCACTGTCTCCTACTCCTAAATTTTGCTGATTCTCCTTGTTTTCTGAACTATTCCCCTACTACTGTATCCTTCTCTTTTATTCTCTATTTTCTTTTCCTTACCCACTTCCTCTTCCCCTTCCAACTTCTCTGTGTTTATCTACATGTTCTTGTGTGAATATGCTTATATGTGTAGCTATACCCTCACATGGGCATACCTATATTTGGAGGCCTTGGGTGGATGTCATGTGTTTTCTTTACTTGCTGTCTACTATAATATGTGTTTGAACCAGAATTTCTCACTTCACCTCAAGCTTGCCTGAAGTTTCAGGTGTGGTTGGTAAGTAAGCTCCAGGGATCAGTTTGCCAGCATCTGACAATCATAGGGAAAACAGATGTGGACCACAATGCCTGGGCTGTAAATTTGGACTCGGAGGTGTTCATGATTGTAAAGCAAGCACTTTGCTGTGTATGACTGTTGGCCAGTGGTTCTCAAGCTTCCTAAATATCGTGACCCTTTAAGAGAATTCCTCATATTATGGTAATCACCAACCATAAAAATTATTTTTGTTGTTATTTCATAACTGTAATTTTGCTACTGTTATGATTTTTACCATAAATATCTGCGTTTTCCAAAAGTTTTAGGTGATGCCTATCAAAGGTCATTAGGCCAATAAATGGGTCACAACCTGTAGTGTGAGAACCACTGCTGTAGGCTATATCTAATTAATACTTGCATTAAAATTTAATTGTTCTTAGAAAAGGATAGTGATTATTGAAAGATAATATCTACATTATTCCTGATTCATATCAGGATTTGATTTTCTTTTACCCTCCTACACAATTTTTCTTTTGCAAAATAAGGCTATGTTAAACAGTAATAGATGTGATAGGTCTGTGGGCTATAGTACTGAACCTGATAATTATTAAGGACATTAGAATGCATTTGTATTTAAGTAAAATGCTATTACTAAATTATGACAAAATATTTTACATTTGTTAATGAGTATGAAGAAAAACACTCATCAAACTTTCCCATACAAAAACAAGAATTAATATTAATATGTGTTTTCTATGTATCTGAATGTAATAGCTGTGTCTCAAAATTTGCTATCTGCTTCTACTGGAGCTCCATAGGTATCTCCATATGATTTTCACATGAAAACTAGAGTCTGTTCTTAAACCAATTAGCAGAACTGCAACCTGAGTCTTATCAAATTTTAAGGACTTGAAGTAATATGATACATAATTCATAGTTTGGATTGAGCTGGGATTAGATTCTTCCAGAACATAATGTGTTCATTTCTTAAATGTATATTTGTTGCACACTCATTGTAATATTAACATGTATCATGCTTTGTGATCTTTTTATTTGTCATAAGTTTTCTTTGTTGTCTTTTTCTTTTTTTTATTCTGTTCTTTCATCTGAGGCTAAGCTGGCCAGTGTTAATTATATCATATTTTTACATTTTATAATGGTTATTTTCTGATCCAATAATCCTATAGGGTTTTTTTTTTTCATCCTGTTTTTCTCTCAGGTAAAACTGGCAAATGGATAAAGAGCTTTGGTTACAGGCAGTGGTGAGAACTGGAATTGAGTACACATGGGAATTTAAATGTGCCCTATTGTTCTATAATAATGCAATAATGTGTTAGCTGACTGTCATTCCTTAAGATCAACTTGTCTTTCTCAATGTATATATATACACACATTCAGTGTATATGTATACTTTATACTCTTTTATTCAATTGTTTTAAAAATGCATATATAAGCATTTGCACATATATATAAATACATGTAAATAAAACTATATGTAATATATATAAATATATATCATATGTATAAATAAAAATATATAGGCATAAAAATGGTTTCACTAATGTATTTCAGTTCTCTACACAAGAGAGTACTCAGACATAGTTAAAGCCTGTGGAAAATGAATTCAAGAGCTGAAATATTTCTCTGGTTTTCTTTTGGAAAAACTATCTGCAACTAAGGGTGCTAATTTTTAAGATGAATTATACCTATTGGCAAGAACATTTTATTTTGAGTTGTGGTTTCATCTTTTCACATTTGAGGTGTTTTATAAACCTTTCATTTAAGCAGGTAGACTATTTGTAAACATCATTGCTATATGAAAGTCTTATAATGTTCAAATAATATATCTTGAATAATTTTGTTTACATTAACAAGAGTAACAAGAGTATTTATTGAATAAATAATTGATAATTGCGATATTTCAAGATTAAAACATTGAACCTACAGTTTCTCTTCTATGTGACTGTTGTCAATTTGTATATGAGGCAGATTGGAATAATGACTTTTAATTCTCTGCCATTTGTTATGTTATCTTGGTGAAGATGTGTCTATCACATATCAACAAAATAATAAGATACTTAAAATTTTGTATCTGGAAGTTGATTGTAGAAACACTATGACTACTCTAACTTTTGTCTGAAAAGATGAATTATCTTTCTTCTATGATCATCCCAAAGGAGGGATCTTGTACTTTAGAATCAGAAAGTCTGTATTAAAATACGAGGTTAAGTACCTTTAATAGTTTGAATATAACACCTCTTAGTAAAATATTCACCAAGAAAATAACTATATAATAATAATAATAATAATAATAATAATAATAATAATAATAATAAACAACCCACTGCTCCTTGTAACTTAAGTTCCTAGAATTTGCTTAATGTGTATTAACTCTTACCTTGGCAACAGATATTATTATTATATCATGTTAATATATCTTAATACTTTCAGCAAGTGCATTATAAATAGAAACAAACATTTCCTGCAGGTCTTTATACCTTTTAAGAATAAATTAACTCATTTGACATTCCAATTATCTTGAGATGTTCAAGATAATTTGAAATATTATGAAGATTTTCAATTGTTTCTACAATATATTTTGCCATTTTTCTGGTAGGAGAGTGTGCTGATCAGACATGGAATATTATTCATCTCTGCTTCATTCCAAGAAGATTGGAGACATGATTAATACATAATGATTTCTCTATATGTGTAACATGTAAATGGTTATGCTTTTAGTTATTCTACTTCAGGAAATCACTAGGACAAAACATGTATTTGTATTTTACAGATTAAAATATCTAGTACTTTAATTTTGAATGATTTTCAAAAACCTCCTTTAGGAAATGAATTTTTCTTTTATTAAAACCAAATTTGTACATATACACTTTATCTATATTACTCCCAAACTTATCTCCCTTACCAATTCCAACTTGCATTGTAATCCTCCTATATAACTCATGTCTCTTCTTTAATTACTATTATATTCATATATATGACTATTTTATATATATATATATATGTATACCTATCAGTCTCTCTATATAAATGCATACATATGTATATATATATATATATATATATATATATATATATATATATTTCTGTTCAATTCACTTAGTGTTGAGTGTATGTATATTTGTTGGGCAAAGCACTAATTTTTTTTTATGTTCTCACTCAAGAAAAAAATTGTTTACTACTACCTCAATTTGATAATAACATAAACTTATTTGAAGCATTTTTCCTAATAATTACAGGTTCACATAAACATAGTTTTACTTCACATTCTTGAAATTATGCAAAACCAGAGTTTTGTAACAGAATTCATATTCCTTGGACTTTCACAGAACCCTAAAGTCCAGAAAATAGTTTTTATTGTATTTTTAATTGTCTACATTGCAACTGTTGGAGGCAACATGATAATTGTGGTGACCATTGTCTGTAGTCCAGCACTGACAGATTGCCCTATGTACTTCTTTTTGGCATTCTTATCCCTACTGGATGCATGCTTCTCTTCTGTCATCACACCAAAGATGGTTGTGGACTCCCTGTATGAGAAGAAAACTATCTCCTTTGAAGGATGCATGATGCAGCTCTTTGCTGAACACTTCCTTGCAGCAGTAGAAGTGATTGTCTTGACAGCCATGGCTTATGACCGTTATGTAGCCATTTGCAAGCCCTTGCACTACTCTTCCATCATGAACTGGAAGCTCTGTGGCACATTGATGGGGATAGCATGGACAGGGGGATTCTTGCATTCCATCATACAAATTATCTTCACTTTGCAATTGCCCTTCTGTGGACCCAATGTCATTGATCATTTCATGTGTGACTTGTTCCCATTACTGGAACTTGCCTGCACTGATACACATATCTTTGGACTTTTAGTGGTTGCCAACAGTGGGTCTATCTGCATTATAATCTTCTCTATTTTGCTTGTCTCCTATGGTGTTATCCTGTTCTCTCTGAAAGCCCACAGTTCTGAAGGGCGACGGAAAGCTCTCTCAACCTGTGGATCCCACGTTGCAGTTGTAGTTTTGTTCTTTGTCCCATGCATATTCATATATGCACGGCCTCCATCTGCTTTCTCCTTTGATAAAATGGTGGCAATATTTTACACCATCTTAACTCCCTTGCTCAATCCTGTGATTTACACTTTTAGGAATAAGGACATGAAAAATGCCATGAAGAAAGTGTGGAAGAGAATGAGGTGGTTTCTGATGGAAAGTGAGAGATAGAAAGATAACAGTAAAGAAACCAAAATGATTTTGATAAAAGCATTCTGGGATTTCATTTGTATAGTATAAGTCCTGTCTGTCACTAGCAGAACACCTTAAAAGAGTCACAAATGATGTGTTCATGTTATTTCAAGTATCAATTCTTAGCTGTCTATTCATTTTCAAGTGTATATTAAAGAGCTTTGAAATTTGTGCTTGCTTATACTGTAGTAATTTAAGAAGAAAAAGGAAAGAAAATGTATGTATCTAGTTATTTGTCATTTACTCCACACTGTGCAATATGTCAAAACAGTTTACAGATTTCATTGACTTCTGGAAATAACCAGGATTCAGGACAGGTGGACAGCAGAGCACTCACTGAACCTCAACTCTAGGTGTTTTTTGTGTCATATGATGCCAACATTTAGTGTAGCTTAGCAGCAGCAGCTACATAGTGTGAGTACTATATTGCAATTGTTGAGAGATATAATTTGATTAAGTCAATTGTGCATATCCCTCTAGTGACAGCTGAAGTGCTCTTTCAAACTGATTCATATGGTAATGGATGGGGGCAGATTCCATAAAAAATCAGGGGTGAGTACTTCTTATTCAAGAGTTACAGAGAGAACAACTGAGCAAACTCTACACTAGAAACATGGAAATGGGGTGACCCAATTTCCCCCATTACCATAATAATAAGTTATGCAGAACACCAGACCCCAGAAAGTAAATTTATAAAGTTGGGGTCATTTTACCTTTCTTGATAGCTTTAGTTTTCTTATCTTTGACTCCTGAAATGAAAATAATTATAATGGAATAGTCATCAGTAAAATGACCTTTCAGTTCAGCCATGTGTTACATATTAACTAAGAAAAACAGTTGAGCTATGTGGTTTCTGAAATAGATGTATTTTCTGGAAAAAACTAAATTTCTTTGTTATATCAACACCAATGAAGTGTCAATTTATCATGAAATGTGGGAACAACACTGAAAAATTCATTCTATTCTTTCCTTAATCTTTCGTGCCAGTTCAAAGTAAAATAGTGCATTTTGTTTTATTCTTCCTCAAAATGAATGTGGCATAAAATTTAATCAATATTTGGAAAGATGTGTTCATGATATATTGCAATTAGGGTCCAAGCAATCAACTGAAACATGCTTATATAATATGTATGATAACCTGTGTAACCAGAGCACAGGGTCTCTAATGGGGATCCTGTCTCCATTTACATGCTCCATCATCTTTCTTCCTCATAACAGGGCTGGATGCTGGATATCTTTTCTCTGCAAGAATGATTTTGTTCTTGATCAGTTCATTTATGAAAAAAATCTAATTATGGTTGAATTATTTTATGATTCTTTGGATTCACATTTTGAAATATACAAGGATAGGAATTCATAATACTTTCATTGTAATTAACAAATGCTGAGGGAAATACTTTTCCATTGCTACTAGTTTAGTTAATGGATTCACAAAGTTCTTTAATTTAGGTTTCATTTTTATTCTAATCTGAGTTCTCAATAAACATGGTAAAACCCATTGTCATAGCTCTTCGACACTATATTTGTTGAGCTCACACTAAATTAGTTCATTTTAGTTACTATAAGTATTTAAATGATTGATATCCAATTTAATTTAAAGTGCATATTTAAAATGTTTGGAAACATATAAATCTCTAGAATATAAAATATATTCACATTCACCCTCTTCATGCACCCACACACTCACAAAGTAGAGCAATAGAGAGATTATGTCTCAAATAGTTCAGGTTCTTTTTGAGCATTTTAGCTAAGACTGTCTTTGATTCTTTTATCCTTCAACCATCAACAAAGTAATGAGATTTTGAGCATTGTGCCTTGTTCTTAAAGTGCTCTCAAGCAACTAGAGCCTTGTATATGATAGGTAAGAATTCAACCATCTGAACCACATTAGTAATTTAAATCTATGAAAAAAGTCTATTAAAGAAATCCAAGAGAGATGTGTGTATGTGGTGTGTGTGTGTGTGTGTGTGTGTGTGTGTGTGTGTGTGTACATAAGAACAAGCATATATGTTTGTATATATTTACTTGTGTGCTGGTGTGCATGAAAACAGAGGTCAGCATCAAGTGTATCTCAGAAGTCATCCTTTATGTTTTCTTGCATCAGAGTTTCTCACTGCCTAAGGAACTCTCCAATTATGTTAGAATGGCTGGGCAGTCTGCCCTAAGAATTTGTCCATTTCTGCTTTCATAGCTCTGTGATTATAAGTGTGCCATTATTCTTAAATTCTTTATATAGCTTCTGGGCTTGAACTTAAGACCTTACTCTTGTAGAGTGAGTTCTATCCCATAGAGTAGTTTGTTGGGAAAGGAGCAAGCCTGAGTGTGCTGGGTAGGGATTTTTTTATAAAAACAAAACAAAACAAAATAAACTTGATACATGCTAAAGTCATCTAAGAGGAGAAAACCTCATTTGAGAAAATGCTTCCATAATATTGGGCTACAGGCATGTCTGTAAGGTATTATCTTAATTAGAGTTGGATAAGGGATGGCCTAGCCCACCGCAGTTCATATCCTCTCTGAGCTGGTGGTCCTAGGTTCTATAAGAAAGCAGGCTAATCAAGTCATGAGGAGCAAATCAGTAAGCAACAGACTTCCATAGCCTCTACACAATCTCCTGACTCCAGGTTCTTGTCCTGTTTGAGTTCTTGTCTTGACTTTTTTAACGATGGACATCGGTATAGAATTATAAGATTTATTTAAACCCTTTCCATTATAACTTACTTTTTGGTCATGGTGTTTCATCACAGCAATAGAAAACCTAACTAAGACACTTATGAATATATAATTCAATGTCACATGAAGGTCATATGACTCATGAATCTTTGTCTTATGATGCGCATGCATTTCCCTTGTATCTCTCCCCACTACAACTCCTGATGACATTTACTACAATATAGTGCCCAGATGCCAAAATAGTGAGGCCATCCAATATCTACCCAAAATAAAGTACACAGATATTATGTATTTCATTGCAGAAGCTTGGTTGTCGTTTGCTTAATGGCTAATATCTATTTATAAACAAATTCAGACCATATTTATCTGGATCTGGTTTACCTCACTCATAATATTTTTTTCTAGTTCCGTCCATTTGCATGTAGATTTCATAATATCTTAATACTCTATTGTATAAATGTAACACATTTTCCTTATGAATTATTTTGAGGGGAAAGCATTTAAGTTTTTTTCACTTTCTGGCTTTATGAATAAAGGCACAATGAATTTAGTTGAGCAAATGTGCTTCAAGTAGGACTGAGTGTCCTTAGTGTATATATGCCCAAAAGTGATATAGTTGGTTCTGGTGGTATATCTATTTCAAACCATCTTAGGATGCATTACACTGATTTCCACAGTGGCTCTACAAGTTTGCACTCCCACAAGCAATGTATGACTGTTCCTCTTATTCCACATCCTTGCCAGAATAATCTGTCACATGTTTTTTTTTTTTTTTTTTGTTTTGTTTTGTTTTTTGTTTGCATGGTAAAGTATTTTAATTTAATCTCCAGTGTCACTCCATGAGATAAGTTATTGGTTTTTTTTGGGAGGGGGATATTTTCTTTATTTACATTTCAAATGTTTTTCCCCTTTCCAGGTCTCCCCTTTGGAAACACCCTATCCCATCCCTCCTCCCCTGACTCTATGAGGGTACTCCCCCACACACCCACCCACCCACCTACTCCAGCCTCACTGTCCTAGCATTCCTTTACACTGGGACATCAATCCTTCACATTCACAGGGCCAGGGGACTCCTCTCCCATTGATGCCAGATAAGACCCCTTCACCTCCTTCAGTCCTTCCTCTAACTCTTCCACTGGGGTCCCCGTGCTCAGTCTGATGGTTGGATGCAAGCATCTGCATCTGTATGGTCAGGCTCTGGCAGAGCCTCTCAGGGGACAGCTATACCAGGCTCTTGTCAGCAAGTGTTTCTTGGAATCAGCAATAGTGTCTGGGTTTGGTGTCTGCAGATGGGATGGATCTCTAGGTGGGGAGGTCTCTAGATGGCCTTTCCTTCAGTTTCTGTTCCACTCTTTGTCCCTGCATTTCCTTCAGACAGGAACAATTCTGAGTAAACACTTTTTTGAGATGGGTGTGTAGCCCCATCTCTCAACCAGGGCTGTGCCTAACCTATGGATATGGTCTCTACAGGTTCACCTCTCTGTTTGGTATTTTAGCTAATCTTTTTACTATGTTAACTTTACCATTCTATGAGTATGGGAGATATCTCTATCTACTGAAATGTTTTTTGATTTCTTTTTTAAATGATTTAAAGTTTTTTTTTTTTTAATCAAACAAGTCTTTAGCTTGTTTGTTTAGAATTAGCTCAAGATATAATATATTATTTGAAGCTATTGTAAAAGGTTTTGTTTCCCTGATGCTTTGTTCAGTTCATTTTCCACTTTTATATTGGAGGACTAGCGATTTTTGTGAGTTGATTTTGCATCCAGCTAAATTGTTGAAAATTTTTATCAGCTGTAGAAATACCCAGTGAAAAGTTTAAGGTCATTTATGTATACTATCATATCATCTGCAAATAATGATGCTTTGACTTCCCCCCTCCCCATATGTGTCCTTTACATCTCTTTCAGTTGTCTTATTTATAAAGATAAAACTTCAAGTACAATATTGAATAGATATACAGAGAGAGGAAAATCTGTCTTTTTTCTGATTTTAGTCAAATAGCTTTGGCTTTTCCTCTATTAAATTTGTGGTTGGCTGTAGTCTTGCCATGGACTGCTTTTGTCATAATTATGTATGTTCCGAATATTCTTAAATTTTATGGGAATGTTATCATGAAGGGTTATTGGATTTTATCCGTGGCCTTTCCTATATCTAGATGGTCTTGTGGTGTTCTTCTTTTATTTGTTTATATAGTTGAAGTATAAAATGAACTAGGAGTTGTCTTAGTCCTCTTTATTTCTCTGTTGTACCATGAAGACAAATTTGCATAATAATATTTGAGAAATAATAGGCTTCCTTTAAAGCCTCTTATTCTTTACCAAAATACAAACAAAAGTTACATTAGAAATTTTATATTCTTGAAGAGATTCTATATGTAGGCACATGCATATATATTGATAAGTGCATATGCTAACAAACTTTGCATTACATTGACAAAATGCCCAGGACAAACTTAAATGGAAGAAAGCCTTACTTTGTTTCATAGTTTTACAGGTTTACCATCATGTTTCTTTCATTTTTTTTTATTATTTCTTTTTTTTATTTTTTATTTTTATTTTTTTTATTTACAAAGTTAGGAGAGGAGCTTTATTTTTTTATATATATATAATAACTTTTTTTCCATATTTTATTTACATTTCAAATGTTTTCCCCTTTTCAGATCTCCCCTTTGGAACCTCCCCATTCCATGAACATGGACCCAGCTATTCCACTCCTGGGCATATACCCAGAAGATGCTCCAACATGTAATAAAGACACATGCTCCACTATGTTCATAACAGCCATATTTATAATAGCCAGAATCTGGAAACAACCCAGATGTCCCTCCACAGAGGAATGGATACAGAAAATGTGGTACATTTACACAATGGAATACTACTCAGCTATTAAAAACAATGACTTCATGAAATTCGTAGACAAATGGATGGATCTTGAAAATATCATCTTGAGCGAGGTAACGCAGTCACAAAATAATGAACATGGTATGTACTCACTGTTAAGTGGTTATTAGCCCAAAAGTTTGAAATACCATCATGTTTCTTTGGCTATGTTTCATTGGGCATATAGCAGAACAGTAAATTACATTGAAATGATTATTATAGAGACTTAAATAGGTTTATTTAATTTTTGAAACATGGACATAGATAGATAGATAGATAGAACCCAATAAAAACCAATATTATCTTCAAGGCTATATATGCATGAAACAACTTCCTTCTACAACATAAGATTTACCTTCTGAAAGTTCTGTCATTTCCATTAATGTCACAGGCTGATGAAAAATCTTTTGTGCAGGCATTTGAGAGGACACTCCTGGTCTATATTTTAACACAGAGCAGCATAATAATTCTACCATAGTCTCCTTAGGGTCTTTTAATAACTAGCCTGTGTCAGGAGCACAAAACAGTATTCCTGTGTTTCTCAACATGGTATTGCTTTAAAACTGAAGAGAGAAGAAAGGTTGTACAATTTCCTTTTTCTTGTTACTCTGTTAAGGTTTGACCTTGAACTGATTTTCTGTCAGGTGCAACTATATTTGTATTGATTGTGCTTCAGTGTTGAAAAATAAGTTAATGCTATTACTATTTTTATTATAAAAATATCAATCTGTTTAATGCTTAGTGTAGAATCACACTGAAGAAATATTACAAAAAGCAATCAAGTTACAAGTAGACTATCCATCAGTATTACAGAATGCATATTTATAGAGTGACAACAAATAAAATCACTATGACTATTATGAATAGTGTCATTTATTTTGAATTATTGAAATGATTGTTACATGTGCAGTTGTTTTGTTGAAGACAGAGGAATACAAGTGACAGTCATGTAGGTATTTCAATTTCAACCTATCAAATGTTGAAGTTAAGACTGATAATAGGCTAAGGCTAAGCTTCAGGATATCCCTATTTAAAAGACTTCAATAACAACTCAAGTTTGAGGAAAAATTGTGTATAAATTACAAGATGTTCTTAGTTTTCTTGACTATATATGTATAAAAGTCTGAGGATGTACAGGTTTTGAATGATGGTGGAAATGCACCATGTTCTGGATGATAGGAGAAGAAAAAAGCCATCTCAGGAAGCAGTTATTGTAAAAAAAAACAGGGTTGGCATGGTTTCATAAATGGGAAGAAAGGAAAGAGGTAAACTGCATTAATGACAGAGCTGACAAGACACAGCACTAGAGATATAACACCATTCAAGGCTCCCAACATAATGAGCTCAGAGAATCTTTTGTTATGTTTGGGGAATTGGCCCTGTGTGTAGGAGTCATTTTTAGTAGCCCAACTCTGACACTTCTTGCCAAAAACTATTGGCTGCAAGAAACCATCACTGGGGAGTTGATAAACAACAGTGGCTGTTAATGGAGAAATGCTTTTGGCAGCAAGCATTGCCAACAATTAAAATATTGCATCAGCTTTGGAGACCAAGAGACCATGTTGAAAGAAGATACTGACCACAGTGTAATGTACATCTCTGGGGATGTTCTGCCCTCACCCTGCTGCATATGCCAAAAGCTGAAGCATGTATTCTATGGTTTCTGTGTATTGAATTGGTTTGAAGACTATATCTTCATGATCATCACCTTCATATAGTTTAGAGGTCTAGTAAATAATTCCAATGAGAAATAACTGGCATACTCATTTTTGATCATGTAAAAATTAGTAGATTTTAAATTATAATTTATACTTGAAATAATTATTTTATTAGGGAGCTACTAATTATGCGTTTTAAAATTATCATACAGATTAAAGATTTTGCATGAAGAGTTTGACATTAGAAGGTTTATTAAAGCACAGGTTTATTAGAGATACGCTTAAGGAGAGCCATCTGTTCATTTTTTTTATGTTCCCAAGTGACATTCTAGGTAAGAAAGAACTATGATGCTTCAAACATAACTTTAAAAGTTTTATTTTTATGCTTTTGGTGCTTTTGTAATTCATCTGTAATTAATGTACATTTTTAAGACTGTAACACAATTTTTAAATGTTTACAGCTACATAACTAATACATAAAATCAAATTTAACTTTCTGGATCTCATAGGTTTATACTTTTATGAATAATAATAGTAAGGCTTTGAGTCTCAAAGTAACTACTTTTTGTTTTTTCAAAGACATTAGTCTATTTTAGTGCTTAAGAAATGTTGAAATGTGATGACCTGAACCAATTCACATTTAAAAATATACATGAAATTATGAATTCATGATCATTATGTGTTTTTAATTCATCTGTTTACCTATTTAGAACAACAAAAATGCAATACAGCATTCACCAAGCCACTTATTTCCTCACAGGACACAAGTTACCAAATTGGTTTACAAATATTCCGGTCTTTCTTTCCTTCTTTCTTTCTTTCCTTCTTCCTTCCTTCCTTCCTTCCTTTCTTTCTTTCTTTCTTTCTTTCTTTCTTTCTTTCTTTCTTTCTTTTTTTCCCGAGTCAGGGTTTCTCTGTACAGCCCTGGCTGTCCTAGAATTCACTCTGTAGACCAGGCTGGCCTTGAACTCAGAAATCCGCCTGTCTCTGCCTCCCAAGTGCTGGGATTAAAGGCGTGTGCCACCACTGCCCGGCCTTTTTTTCTTTCTGACTCATAGACAAAATTTCCTTGACTGTGATTATCACCTTAAGCCAGCTGAGTATTGACATGTATTTCAGTCTATGAGTTGCATTCCTATGAAGTATGTTTCAAAATGGTTATGAATATGCTATTCATAGTAATCTAATGTTTCCACACAGAAAAATGGAATTAGTTTGAAATAATCAAAATGCAAGAAATGAATGAATGATGTACACAATCCTAAATGATTCTACATGATTTCAAATATTCAAACTGAAATGGCAAAGTTGTTAGATGTGAACAATTAGAATCCATTGACACAGTTCTATCAAATCTTATCATCATCATTAAACAGGCTATACATATCTACAAAAACCTTTAAATACTATGTAGAAAAACTGCAAATGCCCTCAAAGATTGAACTAAGTACATTTTTCTTCTTCTTTTTTGAATCTTTTATTTATTTATTTATTTACACTCCAGATTTTATTCCCCTCCCGGTCCACCCTCCAACTGCTCTCCATCCCATACCTCCTCCTCACACCCTGTCTCCACATGGATGTCCCACCCCTCCCGCCCCACTAGACCTCTAAACTCCCTGGTGCCTCCAGTCTCTTGAGGGTTAGGTACATCTTCTCTGACTGAACCCAGACCCGGCAGTCCGCTTCTGTATATGTGTTGGGGGCCTCATAGCAGCTGGTGTATGTTGCCTGGTTGGTAGTCCAGTGTTTGAGAGATCTTAGGGGTCCAGGTTAACTGAGACTGCTGGTCTTCCTACAGGGTTGCCCACCTCCTCAGCTTCTTCCATCTTTAATCTATTGAATTAAGTACATTTTCTTTATTGATACTTCCATTCACACTACATCATTAGGAAGTTCCCATCTATCATAGGGACATTACAGCATTTACATTATCACATCATGATCTTTTAATCATGATTCTTCTTTTTAAACATTATTTTTAATATATACTTTATTATTGTTTTATGTTCATCGGTGTTCTTCCTGCATCTATATCTGTGGGAGGATGTTCCAAGCCTGGGAAATGGAGTAACAGACAGGTGTGAGCTGCAATGTGTGTGCTCATCCTCTGTAAGATCAGCCAGTGCTCTTAACCACTGAGCAATCTTTACAACCCTTTATCACAATCATAATTCTTTAACAGAAATTTTGTACCCATTTGGGAATTCTTTAAATGCTGGTAAAATCTGACAGATCCTAGTTGGTTCACTCCTGTAACTGTTTAGTTTGAAAACCATTACCCACTCTCATGATCTTAAATATAATTTAATGGGTGGGGGGGACAGGAGACAATCCCAGAGGGCCAGAGATTGAATGGCATGCAGAGATTGAATGGCATGGTTTCCCCTCTGCACCCCATAAGCAGTATGGGGTGCAGAGGGGAAACCCTTCAGAAAGTACTAGAGACCCGAGATATGAGAGACTCTAAGAGCTGGGGGTTGGGGAGAAGTGACCTTAGCCAAAATGCCCAATATTTGGGAGGGGAACTTGAAGAGCCTACCTCCAGTAAATAGACAGAGCCTCAAGTGGAGGGACAGGGCTACTAACCCACAGTCAACATTTCTGACCCAGAACTGTTCTTGTCTAAAAAGATTGCAAGGACAAAAATAAAGAAGGGACTGAAGAAAAGGTGATCCATTGACTGGTCCAACTTGGGATCCATCTCATGGGAGGTTATCAATGCCTGATAATATTACTGATACTATAATGTGCTTACAGATTGGAGCCTGACATGACTGTCCTCTGAGAAGAGGCTCTACCAGCAGCTGACTGAGACATAAACAGATACTTTCACCCAACCAGTGAACTGACATCAGGGACCCCTACGGATGAATTATAGAGAAGGATTGAAGAAGCTGAAGGTGAGAGCAATCCCATAGGAAGACCAGCAATATCTATTCACCCAGACCTCAGGGAGCTCTCAGAGACTGAGCCACCAACCAGGAGCATACATGAGCCAGTCCGAGACCTCAGCAAAAAATTAGTAGAGGTTTGCCTAGTCAGGCCTAAGTAGGAGAAGATATGCTTAATCCAGGAGAGACTTGAGGCCCCAGGAAGGAGGAGGCCTTGGGTGGAGCACTCTCTTGTAGGCAAGGGGGAGGAGGAATGGGATGAGAAACTGTGTGGGGGAGTACTAAGAAGGGAGATGAAGATGGGAATGTAAATAAATAAACAAAATACAAATTGAAAAAAATTTTAAAAAAGAACTCTGTTTGGGGGGATTTTTTGACAATTTTCATACTATTTTTTTTATTATAGTTTATTTCTATTGTTGAAAGAGAATATGAAGCTGAGCAGGGAGTTTGGGAGTAACTAAAAGTATTTTATGGAGGGAAATATAAATTGGACATATTGTATAAAAATTAAGTGAGTAATAAAATAAATTAAAACAAATTAATGGAGATAGCATGACACATTATATTATAGGAGCTCAAAGGGTTATCTACTAACATCTTAGGTGATAGCTTAAGATACTTGTGGGAACAGGAATATTATGTAATTATCCATTTATTCCACTAATAGTATTATTATTTCCTACTTTCTGCTAACCTCTTCATCATCCACCTGTATTTGTGTGTGCGCATGTGTGTTCATATCTGGACCTTCTAGCCCCACATCGTGCTTTCCATTTTGTTTCTGGGTGAGATAAGAGTTATTTTGATGTTCTTGTGGGCTAAATAGAATTCAAAATTGAGCTTATAATATCATTCTGGTGTCTCATCTAAAAATAATGATAACTGTAGGGACTAATTTCTTTTAGAATATTGATAAGTTATATCATTATGTGTTAAAAATTCCCAGTGGGATGCAAAAATATATTTGGTTTGCCCAGTACTCTAAGGGAAGCTGCCTTCAAAAGGCAATGGACAGACAATGGGGTTAACTTGCCAAGCCCTTCAGCTGGTAAGTGACAGAGTTTTGCTTTTTGAGCTCAGATCCTTATCATAGGTTAATTCAGTGTATTTTAACACATTTAGAATCTGAAATATGAATTATTCTGATACCCTGTGAGCAAGGTATAGAAAAATATAGCCAAACACTTTAAAACTTTACTGGTATAATTAATCAAGTGAAATATAAACATTTAGACAAAACTCCTTTGTCAATGTTTGCAAAAGCTTTATGCAAACACCAATTGTGTGTAAAGCCATTATGGTGAGAAGACAAGTATGCATTCCAGAAGTTAAATTTGACCACAGTTTATTGACACAGGAGTGTGCAGAATAATTCCTAAATACTTTGCTTTTGAGGTAGTGATGTTAGATGTGCTATTACTAAGAGCTATAGATACCAGATATTGAGGGGAGATTTTGTGTCTTATCAACAATCAGAAGAAGGTGAACAAAGACTAGGTGACTATGCAGAGTCTTCTGGAAGATGCCAGTCTTTCCATCTATAACTGACAAACCTGAATAGAATATTGTACTTTTACAGTTCTTCAGTATCATGAGACTGTAATTTATAGTTCATTCACATCCGAGATTTATCTGGAAATTAAACAACTGAATTTCAGAGAATGATCAGAATTAATATAAATAAAAGGCTAATGCAATATGTGCAATATGTAATCCATTACATAATAGCATGAATTAATGACATGTAAACATGAATATATACTAAAGGTGAGAGAAAAATGCTATGAGAATAGCAAGGGAAATTCTGAAAATATTTTTGGGTAAGAATCTTTTTTCTTCCTCAGTATTTGTTTCCAGTAAACCTATTTAATTTGTTTGGTTTTTGCTTTGTTGTGCTTATTTTTTATTTCATTTTTCATGTATTACATCAGGTTCTGCTCCCTCTTCTTCTCCCAGTCCCTGCTCTTCCCATACACTCTTTCTCTGTTTTCCTTCAGAAGAGATATCAACCAAATATGACATGTCAAATTGAACTAAAACTAGGCACCTCCATGCATATTATGGCTGGAAATAGGGTCCATTAAGCAGACAAAAGTGTCAGAGACAGTTCCTGCCCCCCCCCCACTGTTAAGAGTCCTACAAGAAGTCCAAGATATACAACCATAACCTACATATATGCAGAGGCCCTAAGTTACAGACCCATTCAATCTCCCTGATGGTTGGTTTAGTCTCTGTGAGTCAGGTTAGTTTATTTTACTGGTTTTTGTATGGTGTGCTTGACTTCTTGGTTTTGTTTGTTTGTTTGTTTTGAAAATACTCTCCTAT